>JAJIZJ010000625.1:0-20906 GCA_022606455.1 Callitettix versicolor | reverse complement strand
CTCGGCGACCCAAAACAGCACGAGAGTCACCCGCAACGGCAACCTTGAGATTCTTGGTCTGCGAGTCGTAGAAACTGAGGAGGGCACAAGACCCTGAAAGGGCAGGGGCGAGGAGCTCGGCAGCCATGCGACGAGACTTTGACTTCAGAACTTTATCCACACTCTCGTGAACAATCTCATTATCGAGACGAACAAATCCCTCGCTGATAGCCTTATCAATGGCTTCAGAAGAAGGCATCATAACGTTCGGGTCAGCTGCCGCTGCCTTATATGTGGAGTTCAGCTCTCGCGCGACGTATGAGATAAGCACATTTCGAAGTTTCGCAGAAGTCGTCCAACCCCCTAACTCGCGAATTAGTGACATGCAGGTGAGATCTGATCTTCAGATTGACCCACGAGTGACCATCAAAGACCGCCCAGAACATCCAATCGCTGTTTGGCTCCCCATCGGTATTGCCCCAAGCAGACGATGATACCTCAACAATCTTCTCCATGATCATCCTCGATCGGAGAGTTGCTGAGCACCTGAACTATGTCGTACCGGACCACCCTTTCCCTCTGTTGACCAAATATGACTCCTCATTCTTGCGAAGCTTCTCCGTGGCCTGTTCCGGAGTCAACATTTCGAGGACACGTCGATCTGAGTCGTCTGTATTCTTCGACAAAGGCTCGTCTGCCGCCAGAGGTTCGGTGTAGAAATGGTTATTGCTCACAAGAAGGGCGCGCCGAGTCGATTCCGATGGAGACTCAGCATGGGCTGATGAGATTGCGCTCGAGGCAAACCCTCGTGCTTGCGTTGCCAATGATTGCACGGTACCGTCCCCTTGATATGCATACCAAGCCCGGATGCCACCACAGTAGAGATGGCCGCAATAGAGAATCTGCGTAGATGGGCCTGGAGGCTTGATGAGACGCCAAAATTATTGTCGGGCGCCGACCTCCTGAGTATGATCGCAAGCCTCGGACCGAGTGGTGTGTATGGGAGAAACAAGCACGGCTGCTCACGCGTGACTTTCCATACTGGAGCACGCCGAGCCGTACGAACCGTCTGCACCGCCGCCCAACGCATTGATTCTGCGAAGGAAAGTAATCTGGAAGAAAGTTCTCTGTCTGCCAATATTTTGTGAGTGACCTCGATTCCAAAGGCAATAAACAACGAAACTTGGCGATAAACAAATAGGAATAGTCAAATACGCATGCTTCGCGACGCCCAGATAAGGGATCACGTGTGTATGTGCCGAGGGATAACGCTATTCCGAATTGGGTTCCCTGTCGTCATTCCCCGCGGAATCTTTTACAAGCCGATGTTCTTATTTGTGAAAGCTTCCTGCATTCTGCCAAAGTGTACGACACTTTAGACAACCTCGAGTCATGTCTTCGCGTGCAATTCGGAAGTTACAGAAATTGCGTGAGCAAGAATTGCAACAAAAGGCAACAAAGTGAAGATACATCGAGCGACGATGAGGCCCCGCGCCCACGCAAAGCCAAAATTGAATGCGTTTGACCTTTCTTGACACCGGGATGACGATAATGACGATGGAAACGAGTCCGATGAACCTGCGAATGAGCCTGCCCCTGAATCTGTCCGAACCCGATTCCCCGCCCAATGAGACCAAGAACGCCAGCAAGAAGAAGAAAAAAAGAAGAAGAACAAAGCCAAGCCCACCGCCTCGAGCAAGCCAGACTCCGAGAATCCGATGAGGAACTTGATGAGATCGATCGAGCTCTCAAGGAGCTTGCTACCGAAGGGCGGGCTGCAATGGGTACAGGGCAAGCACAGACGACAACGGATTCTCTGGATGCTTCGTTCCCCAAGACAACCAGCGAACTCCTTGCGGTTGATCCAAGTTCTTAAATGCCACAAACGAAATGAAGCGTCTGTTCGGCAACGTTGTTCTGGAAAACTTTGATCAACCAGCGGGTACGGGTACTGGTCGTCGACGGGAGCGCAATCGAGAAACGGTTGACCTCGGTCAAGCGTTGACGGGCCGATACAGTCCCGCCAGTAGGGGACAGAGCTTGGCCGGAGTGACACTTCGACGGAATATCCTCATGCAAGGAAGGATGATTGGCCTCGAGCGCCAAGCGGAGGACTCGGCATGGAACTTGAAGAGAAAATGACTTCTGGTGCTACCCTGTACCGCATCGTCCACAATGCTGCCTATGAAGATGTCCAGAGGCAGTTTGAGCTCTGCGTCGAATCCATGGATCCTCAGCGCCTGATCCATCACTTGGTAATACAATCCTTATCACATCTCGACCTTGTTGCAGGTGTCGGAGATCGCTAAACACCAAAGCGATCACGCAGTGTCCGCCGATCTCCTCGAGCGAGCACTCTTCAACATTGGACGGTCGGCCCCATTCATCGTTCAACACACGCCTCAGAGAAGGCCACAGGCCCGGCTGGACTTTTCGCACATGGAGAATCGTGAGTTATGGTTGGTGGTTGGAGGTACATTGCAAACCTGGGCATGAAAGGAACGTGGAGAACCGCGTATGAGGGGCAAAACTTTTGCTGAGTTCTGAATGACTCCGATCCCTATTGCATGAAACTAATCATAGATCACCTGGCACTGCAGGGTCGGGAATATGGTCAATTTGTGGATCTCTGCACTCAAACGCGATTTAGTCGTGACTGGGCTGAGCTTCCAAACATTCCAATGCTCATTGGTCATGGCGTATCTGCGCTTGAGCAAGCCTCAGGAATGTCGCCGTCAGCTTCACCGCGCCATGTCTCGTTGGCCATGGGGTGTTCAATCGAATGGCTCAAGAGTTAGATCTTCAGCACATTCCGAAGCAGATTTGGGGCAAGATGCCCCCACTGCATCTCATGAGCTCCTGACCGAGCTATACATTGCCCGTTCCAAGGATCTCTGGAACACACCGGAGGCTGTCTCGCTCATTGTGGAGGTTGCCGACACGCTGTCGGATGAACCACAGTCTATAGAACCTCCAGAGATCACGTTGGATATGGCTCGTCATGTCGTGCTCTCCGACATTCCCAAGGTGACCACTCACCTTCCCACTCGTTTCGTTTCGGGTCGCATGTCTGCATCTGATCCCTTGCCCCCTATGATTCAGACGCCTACCGCCAACAGAGCGATCCGACCCCATCCTATCTCGCCCAGGTTCCGCAGGGCTGGTCAGCCTCCAATGGCTCCGCGACTTCATGGGACAACTGCAGAATGGCGGTGGCATTCGATTCCCTTGGCTGCAACGCGGTGACATGGAGGGGACGAAGAAGAAATTGCGGGAGACGGCGGGAACGTCGACGGTGGTGGTCCCGAGAATCCGTCCTCGGAAGGCCGAGCCTGTCCCTTGGCTGTCGACCAGCAAGTCATCGAGCAATGGCTTGTAAATGACGGTCTCGAAGCCTTGAGATCTTCTTCCACCGAAACGGAGTTGATCGCGGGAACTGGGGGACGTCGTGGATTATAGTCCACTCACCGATTATCTCGAGGCTCTTGAGCAGATCCAGCCAGAAACTTCTCGACTGCCCATTCTACACGGGAATTGTCCAGAGGTGATTGGAGAGATTGCGGTCTCCGTCCTGGAGGATGAGCTGGAAATGATGGAAGAGGAGCGGGCAGCTGAGGACGAATAGTTGCTATCTCAGGTGCAATATCCGCCATGTTGAAATCCTCATGCATATTTAGGACGAGGGACCGAAGCGGTGATATCGAGTCAGCCAAGCTGCAGACGGTGCACGAATACAAGCATAGTGTGGATATCAAGTTTGTGTCAGCCCTTTCGGTCAACGTGTAGTACTATACATACTTGATCTTTCGCAGAAGTAGATCAAATAGGGTGGAGAAACAGTGGAGGTGGATGCTTCAAGCTAGATTCAAGGTAGACTCCGGTTCACGTGGAATTCGTCCGCGACTGAACATACCCACCTTGTTTCTGGTATCTCGTCCTATTTCAGGCATCCGTGACTTTTCTGATAGCCTACCTATGATCGGTCATGTTCTGACAACTGGTGATGTGAGTATCGATGCTTCCAAGCCAAGACGAACGTCCGTCAATCCTTTTTTGCTCGGGCGCAAGGGCTCTGAGCCCGACAGTCGAGGACGAAAGGCGGTCAGACATGCGCTCATACATTGATGTCTGCCGCGGTGTCCACTCGTGCTCCATCCTTGAAGTCTTGGTAAGTTTCAGTAGCATGGATGTGTCAGCCGGATTTTCAAACTTTGAATCAATCCCCGAGCTATGAATGTTTCCAGTTATATGGTCAAATATTCAAAGTCAGTACGGCACTGCTGGATGGCCAGGTCTTTTGGGGTGTTGGTTGGAAATTCTACCATTCAGCCAGGAACTAGGGCCATTGTTTATTATGGATACGGGCCGGGTCGACGGGTAGAATCTGTTTTTTTTTTTTTTTGGCATTGACAATTCCGGGCATAGATATATATGTTTCTCGAGCTACCTCCTAGGTGTCTGCCCTACACCAGCGATATATCAATGGAATGGAGAGTGCTGGTGAATTAATTACGTTTCGGGCTCAATAAATTGGATCAGGAGCATCCTGATATGATATAGAAACAAAGTTGGGGTATACATGTACACCTATTGCAATACCCACGCGATTAGGCCAGGAGATTATTGCTGACGTGATAGGTAAAGGGAGACGTCCGGGCCGTATGTTCTCCACCCGCGCGCGGCCAAATATAGATTTAGAGACGGTCAGGGGTTTCCTGCGGGCAGAGACATCAAAGGCAATGACCCAATCTGGATGGCGGTCTGGACGTCTGAGGAGCCATAGTCGAAGTTGTCGTCATCGATTGATATCAATCAAAAATAAAGAAGCTCAAAATCGCATCATTCGGTATCAACTGTGCTTCCCGAAATGCGGTATCGCAGCTACCACTCTCCTCCATCTTCTGCCACAAATTGACCGCGTTCTCACATCGGGGAGAGCGCACTGTATCGCCGCAACATAGTGGGGTCAACTGTGCTTGACTGCCCGAGATCTAGAACCCGAGAGTCACCAGGACATAGCAGCTTCACCTGGTCGGCCACCCAGTTGGAAATGATCCCAGCAAGCTCCATTACTATCAGCAGCAGCTGTACCCGACATCAAAACCTGAGGGTTCCTTTCACCTTCTCTTCAGGGTCATCTCTTTGTTTCAGTATCCAGTGTATCAGGTAGTGATCGACTGTCGGATGTCCAATCTTGATGTCCCAATATTCGCCGGAATGCCAATGAGAACAGTCCCACTTATGCACAAGCAGAATCCATGTCCGAACGCCCTCGAGGCGGGTGGGTGTCTCCCCGACCGTACCGAGTACTTCGTGACCATGTACCGATCTAGTCACTGCCCCTACCAGTGATGTGAGGTCAAGAGAGAGGCTGACTCATTCGGGCGGGTACTGGCACCGCCTGGTACCCAGCCGGAGTTGGGAGGGCAGTCTGATGCAGGCCCAAGCGGGCTCTTGCTTCTCACGCCGATGCAACACTAATTTAGTCTTTTTTTTTTGTTGGCTTATCTTTCCCATGTCCATTTTTTCTTTCCTCTCTATCTCTCACACATAGAAGCACTTTTACATCCATTTTGCTGTGTGAAACGCCATCTTCAGGTTGGACACAGGAGTGTTGCACTTTGTTTCGATTTTGGACTACGCAGAGTCTCTCCGATTGACCGCGTCTGCTTGTGCTCTACACGCTTTATCAGCGTACCTGCAAGACCCTCTCGGAGGCGACCCGCAAATCCATTCCGTCATTGGACCTCCGATCGCGTTTTTCCGCCCAGCGCATCCGCCTTGAGCTTCAACGTTGCCCTGTGCAGAAACCGCACCGGTGCACCTGATACATGGCGCTCGCAGAAATCGTGAGCAGAATGGTGTCGCAGGAGGCAGTCCTCTGACATCGCGAGAGGCAGCTTCAGGCTTGCTAGGGCTCGGTGTCGATGACCTGCTGGATTTTTTTTTGCTGGTATGACTCGTTTCCCCCTCCCCGCAATCGCACCGACCGCTCGTACTCGTACCGGCGCAGACACAGGACGTGGAAGATTGTCTCGCCCTCACCTTCCAACATTGAAAGGGGGCGAGAAAGAAAATTCAGATATCATGTTTCTCAAGCCAAGTGGTGGGACAAATGGTCTAATGCGACCGGCGCACTGACTCGACTTCATCGCAGGTCCCGCAATTGATCGAAAATTACCGCAATGGCAATGCAGAGGCGATCTCCTTGTTGTTTGTCTTTGTCTGGTTCATCGGCGATATCGCGAATCTGCTCGGTGGCGTACTAGCAGGCCTGGTCCCCGTCATCGTCGCGATCGCAGTGTATTTCTGTATCGCCGATGGCGTCCTTATTGCCCAATGTGTTTACTACAAGCGCGCAATGCGCGCCGCGATAGCCTTCTGCGACGCCGGCGCTCGTCCACCGAGACCGCAGACCCCACGACCCCGCTGCTTGGTCGCCGATTTAGTGATGCGGTGTCGCCTCACACCCGACGCAGGTCTTCGGGCTCGATGCGCGGCCACCCGGGAGTCGGTCGGCACGAGAGCCAGGTCGAAGATCCACTGGCCAAGATTGTTGAGGAGAATGAGTTTGGACGCAAGGCATGGGTCAAGAACGTGATCAGTGTACTTGGTATGCTTTTGTGGTCGGCATGATCGGTTGACAATTGCTTGGCGAACGGGCATGTGGCGCCAGCTCCCATGCGGAACAATTTTCCGCCCGTCGATATGGCCACCAGCGGTGCCGTGCTGGGATACTTCAGCGCAGTCTGCTATCTCGGGTGAGTTGTCACTTGTCGAAGCTCTGGAGCTATGTGGTGGGTTACTTGTCCGCTGATAACGAATGCAGAGCGAGATTACCCCCAGATCTACAAGAACTATCGGGACCAGTCGTGCGAAGGTATGTCGAATGCGCCCAACTCCTACATTCAAAGTCCATGTCTCACAATTTTCTCAAGGCCTTTCACTTCTTTCTTCATCCTGTCTCTCCTGGGTAACCTCACCTACGGCGCCGGAGTAAGCATACCCTTTAGCCTCACGCACAAGCATCAATGAAAGCTGACACAAAATTTCAGATCCTCTGCCATTCAACCGAGCGCGAGTACGTGATCACCAACCTGCCCTGGCTCATTGGCTCATTGGGCACCATGGCCGAGGATGTCGCCATTTTCATCCAGTTCCACATGTACGCGGTCCAAGACTCTGAAGCGATGATCACTTCATGAGCGGGATTTTGTAAAACGCCCATGATCCAAAAAGAATCCCTTCCCCTTTGAACGACGGAATGACTGCCCTTGATCGATGAACCACTCGCACCGATCAACATGAAAAGAAAAAAGTTTGCCTTATAGCTGGCGTTTCTGATTATACAAACAGGAGCCCTTCCAACTCCCATTACCTCACTCGAGAATTTGTTGAAAGCACTCACAGATGCACCCTAACACGCCCCATTGCTGCCACGAGAACCAATCGATGTTCGAAAATACGCTTGTCCCTTCTTTTTTTGTCGACTCTTAGTGTTCCTCCCCCTCCCCTCTCTGCGCGTTTCCATTTATGTTTTGACTGATTGCTGTCTCTTTATTCCTTTTGCTTTGTAATTCTGCCCTTCGCAGATTGTTTGGTCGTGTCGAATTTCCAGTCTGTGCAGCGTGGTCAATTCTTGCTGAACGAGCGATGCATTTTACTGTATGTATATCACTTTCGAGTTACAGGCTGCAAGCAGCAGGAAAGAAAATGGTCTTTATCAAACCGACGGAGCACCTACATAGATCAACACTGTGAAATCAATACATGTGGCTGAAATGGTAGTTCCGTCCGCATGATATTTGATTCCGGGCAATCGAGATATAACTTCCATTGTGATTCGGGCAGTGGGTAGTGGGCCGTGATATACTGAGCACAGCTGCAAGCCAGAGCTTAGCACCAGCACCAGCACCAGGACGGGGAATAGTGAGCATGTATAATCGCTTTGATGAGTACTTGTTGCCTGGGTCTCGCCTGAACCCGTTGGTCTGTCCATCCTCATTCCTTACAGGTTACTCTAGAGAGCTCTCACAGAAAAGCAGGGAATCATGCAGTCAAAGTCACATTCTGCTCGCATGGGAGATAGCATGAACAGAAGAGACGATCTAGTTGCGGGGGATGGCACGTGGAAGATCCCCGCGTGCATCTCTACTCGCTAGGCCAGACTTGATTCTGGACTGAAGATAGCCAGAAGGAAAAGTTGTGCCAAACGTCTTTGTCTTCAATTCCTATAATCCTGGAAGCAACGATAGTTTCGGCATCAGATCGGCAACCGACCGGGTCCAGCCCTGTCCTGTGCGGATCAGGGCAGGCCTGAGCACCCAGTCTCCATTGAATGTCCATGTCCGTTTGAATCTTTTGCTATTTTCTTTTTTATCTTCCCCGTGATTTAGGTCTTCGTAGTAGGGGTCGTGGAGTATCGAGTACAAGAGAGAATCGTCGAGGAGCCATATGGCAGAGGCGGAATAAGAGGTGAGGGAAAGAGCAAAAAGGAAACGACTTTAAATTCCGGGACCATTAAAGCGCTTAGTCGAAGAGACCGAATCCCATGTCGTCGTCGGACTCCTCCTTCTCTGTTCGGGGTTAGCGACTGCATACTGATGGGCACAGAATTGATCGTGGTGAAACTCACCCTCCTCTTCTTCTCCTCAGCGGCGGCGGCAGCGGGGCAGCAGCGTCACCACCAGCAGCGGGGCCAGCGGAGGCAGCGGGGCCAGCAGAGCCGACGTTGGTCAAGAGGTCCTTGACATCCTTGCCCTCGAGAGCCTGGTGAATTGAGTTTTGTGTGAGTGATTTGTTTCGGAGAAGCGCGCTCAGAACAGGTGTTCTGAGGACTGCGGGGGCGCGGGTTCAGTGTTGAACTGGATCACGAATTTACCTTGGCGAAGATGGAGGCCCAGATGGCTCAACCTCCTGATCTTGGCGGCAGGTGATGGTCTGGATCTTGTCGGCCTAGAGACAAAAGTATTCAGTCAGGGGTCGCAAATTTCCCATCAATTTCTCGGATGCGCGATCGCGATCCAAATTTCGAATGTCGGTCGTTTTCCCGCTGCGGTTTTAGCTTCGCCGGAAAATAAACAAGCGAATTGCGCAAACGAAATATCGGCCTCATTCAACGTAATTCGGGCTGGTGGATTGTGATTTTTGAAGCACGTACAGTGATCTCAATGCCGTCGTCGGCAAGGATCAGAGCGGCGTAGGAGACAGCGAGCTCGGCGGTAGACATTTTGTCGACGGGGTGATGTTGACCGGACTGGGTGTCTTGAAGATGAAGAGAGGGAAGGAGAGGAGGGAAGAAGTGTATCGTCAAAGGCCTATCCGAACAGGGTAACCGGCCCAGCGGTGTGGAAAAAAAGCCTCGCTTAGGGCTTTGCCAAACAGGGATGAGTCTGTAGCCGCTCCTCGTGACTGAAGACTGCCCCGCCTTAGGCCCGTTTCGGCCAGAGGCGGTCATTGATGACATAATCATGGGGTGCCGCAGCTGTCCGGTCACTGACCTGCACCGTGCTGCAGCCCGCGCCCGTGTCGCTGGGCGGGCGGTAGAATGGATATCAATATCGATCCCCAACTGACATCACAACGTGTGGGGTCACCACCGATAATCTTCCGCAATCCTCTCCTCAGTCCAAGTGCACATCTTGATTCGCACCCTTAAACCGCAAATCAGAACAACTTGAAAGGTCTCCTCATAGTGCTCGCATCCTCAGTCTCGGCCTGAGCTATGGAATCCCTCGCAGTCACAGCCCCGCTAGATCCGCGAGAGCAGCCCATCCTGGAGCGCTTGCTGCGGACTCGATGCCCTCCTGCTGCTGAAACAAGACAAGTCGTCCTACATCAAGTCTCGTGACGTTCTTCCTCTATATGAAGAAGTCGTTGGAGAAGTCGACAAACTCAATGCTGCTCGTAGAGACAGACCGCCGCTTGAATCACAACCGATGTATGGAAGAGAAGTGTTGCGCTCTGGTTGGTCGATATGTTACTGACTACTGCTTGGTCTTCAGTGGACTATGTCCTGATGATTGCTTTCAGTTGATCTCGCTTCTCTTCTTGACCGTGGTAGGAACAATGAAGCTCCAGCAGTGTGAGTGGCCAATGAATCTCCAACGACCTTATTTCGAAGCTCACGCATCGCTTAGGTACTCGCTGGCGGCTACAATTCAGGTATCATCTGAGACCTTTAATTTGGACTTCCATGCTCTTCAAAATTTTCTGACTCTTTTCATTTGCTCAGCGCCTCCTTGATCACCTCGAAGAAGCTGGATTTTACAGCTCAAAGGACTTGAAATCGATCACAAAGACTCTCGAATCGATGCGAGAGACACTAGACCGGGGCCGCGACACTTATTCACTAGCTCTTCTCACGCTTCTCGAAAGTCGAATGGATCACTGCAAGATTTCATTGGAGAAATTAGAGGACGGTCTTCGAGTGCTTGACCCGGCACTCGTCCAAACACACGAAACTCTAGTGTCCATTCTACGCTCCACATCTGCTGTGAATACGCGTTCAAAGGTTCGTCTACAAGTATGCTCATTTTCAAATAATTAAGGATTAACATGTCTTTTCACCGAGTAGTTCTCAGCTACAGAAGTGAATAATCTTCGGAGCAACTGAAGAAGATTGAAAGCACATTGAAGGACAGCAATTCGTGGATGCCGAGGGCAAGATCTTGGCTGGATCAGACAATCTGAAATACTTGATGGAGCGGTGCTGGCGATGGACCGAAATAGTCCTCGAACGGTAAGCCTCATCCCGCTAATGCGTTTCTCAGGGATCACGGCTAACTCGATACAGCGAGGGCAAAATCGATGAGCGCTTCCAGGATCATATGACCGCCTTCTTGAGATCCGCAACCAGCTCGATCGCCTCTCTGTCACCCAGGCTTGGTCCTTCGCGAAACGGACTTGTTCGGATATCAGCGCAAGCTGGATCGCATTGACGAGGCTCGGTAAATGGAAACTTTGTCGATGCTGAAGGCCAACCGGCAGATCTTCATGCTCAACGCGTAAGCTTTCTTCTGGAGGATCCTATTTGGATGAGCTTCGTTGACATTTCTCCAGACGTTGCTTTACTTGATCCGACGCTTGCTATGCATACATCTACGCTCTGTTGATCTCTTCTGAACCCGTTTCCGAGGCCCTCTTGCCCGTGTACAACCAGTTGCAGACTCTTCGCAGATGTCTTATTGAAGTCAAGGAATCTGGAGGCGTGTCCAACTCGCGGGAGCTCTACCCATACAGTATGAAGGTATGGATTCATGTTTTATGTCTGCCCGTGAACAAGTTCACATTGCCGCCAATACTAACGGACATAGCTTAATTCGATTGACAACATGCGTGTCGATGGTAAATTCTACATCGGCCCTGACATTCCCGAAGGTCAAGGAAGCGTCAACTCCTCTTGGCCGAATGCTACGACCTTGTCTGGGAACTCCGGGCGGCTGTCACCGATGAGGACAACCAGTCATAGCTCGATGTCTGTGCTGATCCCCAACAGCTCCATTGAATTCAGCCTGTTTATTGGCACCGCCCTGATGAGGTCATCTCTCCGGCGAATGGCCTCGGTTTCTTTGAATTTCTTTGTACCTATTCATTCTTATTCTTCACTTCTAAATGGTACTATGTATTGATGACTTTGGGGCGTTTACTCGGGGTTTGGTGAGATCGAATCGATTCCAGCATTGAACGGGGTGGAAAGGCTTTGCTCTTCTTTGTTTCTTGTTTGATTTTTTTCGGATGTATTGCTGGGAATATCGGTTCATTGATGGATTTATGAGAATGCTTGCCCTCAAAAATTGACATTCCTACTCTTGGATTCTCAGAACCTTTTCCAGGAACTTGCCTAATCGGCCCAGTAATCCTCGGCCTCGAGTCTTCTGAAAGCGCAACATACGGAGCAACAGCAGTTCTTGTTCGAGACGCAATACGTTGCGCGTAACACAATCTCATACCCCTGGCTATAGATTCTAGGAGAGATGTATAGATTGGTACCTGTTCAAGTTTGTGGTGGTCAAAGTCACTTCCCCACACTCTTGGCAATCCCGGTATCGGCGAAAGGGCGGTCCAATCATTCGGCCCGCAAATGACAAGAGTCGAGTCATCGACCATGCCTTTAACTTTCTTAGCCACCCTGTTCTTTTCTTTCATCTTCACAACTCATCTTTGTCTTCGAGAATGGTGAGTCAGCTGTTTTGGAAGCAGGCCGCCGCCTCTCACCGGGTAAGTCAACTACATCAGAATCAACAGGCATCTCGTCAATGGCCGATGGGAGGATGAAAGACTGACTCATCCGGCAAATAGCAGGTGGCTGCGCGCCTATCTCCGCAACGGCTCTATCGTGGCCTGGCCACCGAAGCTGCCTCGACGCGCATGCCCCCATATGCAAAGATTGTCCGCAACCTTGAATTGGTCCGCAAGGTGTTGGGATCGGATCGCCTCGCTCACTCTCGCCGAAAAGATCCTTTACGCTCACTTGGACAATGTCGAGGAGTCACTGCTTTCCGGCACAAACAACGGTCGCGACATCCGAGGCAAGGCCAACCTGAAATTGAAGCCGGATCGTGGGCTATGCAGGATGCTTCGGCCCAGATGGCTTTGCTGCAATTTATGTCCTGTGGCTTGCCCTCAACTGCTGTTCCAGCCAGTATTCATTGCGATCACATGATCGTTGGGGAACGCGGCGCGGACACAGATCTTCCGGCCTCTATTCAGGGCAATGCCGAGGTCTTTGACTTCTCGAGTGCAGCCAAACGATATGGTATTGAGTTCTGGCCCCTGGTGCCGGGTATCATTCACCAGAGTGTACTTGAAAACTATGCTGCTCCTGGTCTGATGATGCTCGGCACCGACAGTCACACTCCCAATGCAGGTGGTCTCGGTGCCATTGCCATTGGTGTTGGCGGTGCAGATGCTGTTGACGCGCTTGTCGATGCTCCTTGGGAATTGAAGGCCCCCAAGATTCTGGGCGTTCGGCTGGAGGGCCAGCTGAGTGGCTGGGCCTCTCCAAAGGATATCATTCTGCATTTGGCGGGTAAGCTGACTGTTCGTGGCGGTACTGGTTTCGTGATTGAGTATCATGGTCCGGGTGTGGAAACCCTCAGCTGCACTGGCATGGCCACCTGTTGCAACATGGGTGCTGAAGTTGGTGCCACCACTTCGCTTTTCCCCTTCTCGCCAAGCATGGTGCCCTACCTTGAAGCCACGCACCGTGGCCATGTCGCCCAGGCTGCAGCTGAGATTGCTGCCTCGGGACCCGGTAACCTTTGCGAGCTGACGGCAAGGCTGAATACGATCAATTGATCACTATCAACCTCTCTGAGCTTGAACCGCACATCAATGGTCCCTTCACACCTGATCTCTCTGTTCCCCTCTCCAAGTTCGCCGACACCGTGCGGGAAAAGAAATGGCCTGGAGACATTCGGTGCCGGTCTCATTGGTAGCTGCACGAACTCCTCGTATGAGGATATGACTCGAGCCGAGGACTTGGTCAAGCAGGCCTCGGCCGCGGGGCTCAAGCCCAAGGCGGACTTCTTCATCTCTCCGGTAGTGAACAGATTCGTGCGACTCTGGACTGTGATCAGACTCTGAACACCTTTTCAGAGGCGGGCGGTGTCGTTCTCGCCAATGCCCAGCGGTCCCTGTATTGACAGTGGAAGCGTACCGATGGCGTTCCCCAAGGGTGAAAAACAACGCCATTTTCACCTCCTACAACCGCAATTTCCCGGGTCGTAACGATGGTAACCGACAGACCATGAACTTTTTGGCCTCTCCTGAACTCGTCACTGCGCTCGCATACTCTGGCAGTACCACTTTCAACCCAATGACCGACTCTCTTCCCACCCCAGCGGCGAGACCTTCAAGTTCCAACCTCCCAAGGGCTTTGATCTCCCCAGTGCTGGCTTTTGAGGAGGGCAACGCCAAGTTCCTTCCTAGCGCCGCTGTTCCCGATCCTTCCCAGGAGGTCATCGTTTCTCCGACTCTCCGACCGTCTGGCGCTTCTGGAGCCTTTCGCGCCATTCCCAAGAGTGACTTGACCGGTCTGCAGGTTCTTTACAAGGTCAAGGGCCAATGTACCACGGACACCATCTCAGCCGCCGGTCCATGGCTGAAGTATAAGGGTCACTTGCCCAACATCTCCGCCAACACTTCATCGGCGCGGTCAATGCCGCCACTGGAGAGACCAACGTTGCCTACGATGAGAATGGTAAGCCACACTGATTCCTGAGCTTGCCGAGCAATGGAAGCAGCGCGGCATCGAGTGGCTTGTTATTGCCGAGGACAACTATGGCGAGGGATCTGCCCGTGAACACGCTGCCCTGCAACCTCGATACTTGGGTGGTCGCGTGATTGTCTCCAAGAGCTTCGCCCGTATCCACGAGACCAATCTTAAGAAGCAAGGTGTTGTGCCGTTGACTTTGCCAACCGTGAAGACTATGATCGCATCGACGCCTGCGACACCGTCGACACCGTTGGTCTCTATGATGTTCTCCAGCCGGTGGCCAGGGCAAGGTTCAACTTCGCGTCACCAAGAAGGCGACTGGCGAGTCGTTCCCGATCCCCGTGCAGCACACCCTGAGCAAGGACCAGTCGGCCTTTATCTTGGCTGGCAGTGCACTGAACTTGCTGGCCAAGAAGGTCACTGCAGATGGTCAATAGGTGTTTTGTTGAGATTTTTTCTTTCTGTCAGCCCCAAAAGTCCCTTTCCGTCCAGGAGTTGCCGGAATGAGCTGAGAACAACTTTTTTTTTCTTTTCAAAGTATTTCGCTACTTGCGATGTACTGATGTACCACACAGTCTTCGCATTTATACAAGGAAGGAGATTTAGATTTCATGTTTCATCCTTTTTTTCGGCTTGACTAGATGATATCCAATGTGATTGTTCATTTTACACTACCAGGTCTTCGTTTGAGACTAATAGTAATAGCTGTGTTTCTCTAGTTGAAAATAGTCAAATCTGAGATTCAGCTGGCACTAATCTGGAGCAGTATAAGAGCACCATGTTAGACTAGTGTGCCTGATGGATACATGCGCGCCTCTTTCGATGACAGACCGCACGAGTGGGGCGGCCACTTGAGCCGAGTATTGGCCAGTTCACAGAAAGCCGCAACAGACCGTTAAAGCCGTTTTAGCCGCTCACCTCTATAAAGATCCTCTGAGCCCAAACACACTTTGGCGATTTATATACATATCCAATAAAATAGAATCATCTCTCACCTTGTCTGGACCTATGCCTCACTACATTCCGGGAGAAATGCAATAAGTCGACCTTGAAGCCTTGGATTGAAACGCCTCTCGTTGAATCTACCACGCCTCCAAGCATGCAGGATGGTACGTGTAGTTAGCCGCCAGTGAAAACGCTGGTAGATCGCACTTGATATGAATCCAGCTAGAGACACGGCTTTACTAATTTCACTGGTCACCCTATCAGTCGCATATTTTTGAAACTAGAGCTCCTGCAACCTTCTGGCCTCGTTCAAGTCTAGGTAAGTGACCAGAGCCAAGCATTGTCTTCAACAAGGCACCACCATATTCGTCTGTAGAGAATGGCGGTGTCTCTGCTAGAGAGTTAACACTGGATTCCCAGAGGTATCGGCAACTTGATCCTCTCCGAGCTCCGCAAGAACCGCGATAAAGCCAAATCAGTTCGCTTCTTCAGCTCATCCGGCGGCAATGCCGGTCTGGCTGCTGTTCACGCGGCCCGCGATCTGGGCTGCCCCTGTACCGTGGTGGTCCCGCATAGCACCGCTTCATGATGATTGCAAAGCTACGAGATGCCGGGGCTTCGGATGTCATTCAGCATGGTGCAAGTTGGTACGAAGCAGATTCGTATCTGCGGCGGGAATTTATCGACAATCAGATCGACGAATGCGTGTCCGGGTCGGAGAATACGCATGCAGGTCTCCGCGACAGTGTCAATGTGTACGTGCCGCCGTTTGATCATCCCTTGATCTGGGAGGGTGCCGCCAGTATGATTGATGAGATGGTGGAACAATTACCACCGCGCGAGCCCGGCGAAGAAGAGAGCGCCGCTTTTCCAGCGGATGTGGTCGTTTGCAGTATCGGGGGAGGCGGGCTGTTTAATGGTGTGATTGAAGGGATTGAGAACAATCTCAAGAAATTCCCGGTCTATGGTTCGAACGTTGCCCCAGGAAGAAAGTGTGCGTTTTAGCGGTCGAAACAAAAAGGCGCGGACTCACTTGCCTATTCGCTGCGTCAAGGAAAGCTCTTCCTTGTCCCAAAATCACATCGCAGGCGACTTCGTCGGAGTGCGCTGCAGGTCGCAGAAAGACCTTTGCAAATGCGCAATCCTCCCGGCAGGTATTGAAGTGATCAGTGTCGTGGGCTCGGATGCGGAGGCCGCCAGAGGCTCTTTGCGCTTGGCCGATGAGACAAGGCTCCAGGTCGAGTTGGCGTGTGGCATCGGACTGAGGTGGCGATTGGGCAGCGGCTGAAAGAGGCGATTCCGGACTTGAAGCCGGAGACAAGAGTCGTGGTCATTGTCTGTAGGAAGCAATGTCACCTCGGAAATGTTGGCGGACTATAGAGCCAAGCTTCAATGCGGATGGGAGTGACCATGAGTATGAAAAGAAAAGTAGATACAGAGAGCTACACATGATGTATGTACCTTAGTATGAGCTTATACGGAGCATATAATAGTACGACATCGAGATTGTAATGAATCCATCGAGGGTCAATACAGTGCTTTGTTGAATGGCCAGAAGCATACTCGGGTTTGGCATGCCGTGTAGGTTGTATGCGCAATGGGACGTAATGTGCTCTAGACTCGCTCACGTGGGCATTAACTACGTATGAAGGAATCGTCTATTCTGTCGTCCCACAGGGTCCATTGATTTCAGGTGGGTTAGATGAATGAAGTATCAACTCGAAATTGGTATTAGCGTGAAGTTGACTCGAGGCGGGGTTCCAGCTCAGTAGAAGCATAAAAGGCAACCAAAGTATTATTGCTGCCTGCCTACTAAGTGGACCACCACGCAACGGCCAATGGAAATCGATGTATTCCTGCGGGTTTCAGCGTCGAGTACACAGCGCACGAAGGATCCAAATGAATTTGAGAACTGATATTTGGGTTGAAAAAGTGTATTCGTAGTCATCGTAGTACCTCAAGAATTCAACAGCAAGTCAAGCTCAAGTCTAAAATGCCGGGACTTATGCGTGGGGAAAATGCGAGTGATTCGGCAAACGCCCAAGAAGAAGGGGTGGAGCGTGCTGTGTCTTGTCATGGACGATCAGAGGAGGAGTGAGTTCCAGCATAAAACTCAAGATTGGGGAATCTCACGGTCCGTCAAGGAACCACTGGCCAATTAATCGCTGTCGCTGGCACTACCTGCATCCGACCCGTTTCCATCGTTGTTCTGAATGCCCTCTGCCAGGATA
The DNA here is from genome assembly GCA_022606455.1 of Callitettix versicolor. NCBI lineage: Eukaryota > Metazoa > Arthropoda > Insecta > Hemiptera > Cercopidae > Callitettix > Callitettix versicolor. The sequence goes on along the minus strand of JAJIZJ010000625.1, from coordinate 3,533 downwards.
TACTCGGCGGATGCGCAAGCGTTTGCTTGATCGCCGCATTGTTGCAGACCAGATCCGCCGGTTTTTGGCCATGCTTGTTGCGAACACGAGGTCGCATCCAGCCTCGCACATCATCGCGATCATCTCGGCGCCCACCCGGCATCTTTCTCGTTGGCGTATCGAACGGCAGTGTGAAGAGGTGTGTCTTTATCAACGCGGGTCAGGGGTCGCACTCAAAGTACTGATATCGAAGAGGGAATCCATCACATCATCTGGAGGGCGTCAAGAAAGACGTGCACGTTAGGATCAATCACTTCCAGGCTCTCGGGTAGAAAGAGCCAGCCGCCGATGCAGCCCGCAGAGGGAACGTACAGCTGCCGTAGGTAGCGCAGATATGTAAAGCGTGGTTTCCCATGCTGTCTGTAACCTCGTTGAAAATCCTGGCCACGTCCTCATTTGATTGGCTTTCCATGTCATGCAGGACCTGCTCAATGAGATGTGGCTGGTCGCGGCGGCAAGCTTCCACGACGAGCTCGCGAGGAGAGGCACCCTGAAGATGATTGCACCCGTAAGCAACGTCTCTCGACTCAATCTCACTGAGTAAAGCCAGGATTGCTCACCTCGTCATCGGCCATTATTATGGGGCTGTCGAAACAAAGGGACTACCGGAAAGTCTGGAGCGGAAGTGTGTTGCGCAAGCTCAAGGACGACTGCCTGAGCTCGGGACGCTGCAACACGGACGATGGCGCAGAAACAGACGACACAAAGTGGTGAAATAAAAGAGTGCCAATTTAGGCTATCCTGGCCAACGATATATGCAAAGCTGAAACAGAGTGATTCAAAACAAAGCAGGATCTTTTGTTCACTCATTTCCAACCATCTGGCGGGCGCTGCTTTCCCCGGGGCATCCTGGACATGCCCGGACAATATGTTGTTCCGCACTTCCCGCCATGCGCCCCGATTAGCCGCGCGCCTAATTTTATCCCGCGCGCTGGAGGCTCGCGATACCGTCCAGCAGTTTTTTTTTCCTTTTCGAGAAGCCATCCATGGGCGTCGAGCGATCTGTCGTGTGAACTACAAATATCTGCAGCGTCTTTGTGATATTAAGGAACTATAGATCGCAGCTATCTCTGACCTGACTGGATCGCTGCCACCATGCCGCTCGTTTGTAATGCGTACCAGGCCATCCTCTGTATCCCACGTTCAGGACAGACCAGGACCAGCGACATCTAAACCACCTTCGTTCCTTGGCAACTAACGATGAGAATCGGCCATCATATTTCTAGTCTGTCCTAATTGTAGCAATGCCCTGACCATCTCCCCGCGCGGACTCCACGACCCAGTACCCGATGGGTGTGAATCGCTTTGAATGTCGCACTTGCCCGTACGAAGACATCATCGGAGACCGATCATACTACGAGAGGACGGAGATGAAGCAGAAGGAGGTGGAGGATGTCTTTGGCGGGCCAATGAATTCCGCCAATGCCGACAGTGTTGCGAGTAAGTGGCAGAGGGCCTGGTCTCCACGACTGTCCTGGCTGGCAAGCAGACTCGTCACTAACGAACCTTTTCTTCCCCCTCCTTGCAGCTCAATGTCCCGCGGAGAATTGCAACGGCGATCGCGCATATTTCTTCCAGCTGCAGATTCGCAAAAGCCGACGAGCCGATGACCACGTTCTTAAAGGTTGGTCATCTCTTACATCCTGCTCCTTCCCGCTTGCATCGAACAGAGCATGACTGACGGGCGGGGAACAGTGCACCAGCTGTGGTGCTCGGTGGAGAGAATTGAGGGGCGGCGCAACATGTCACAGCTTCGCTCGGCGCTTGCTCTTCCTCACGGGTCTACGAACCGAGCGCATATTGCCATCTCGTGACTCGTACACACTACAGTCTACACACATCTTGGGGCGTTTTTGTGGGTCGGTCTACCGGGAGTTCTTTCTTGTTTTTACTCCATCCTGCAGCGTTTATAGCTAAAGTAATAGCATGCATATCTTTTCTTTTTTCATCTCTCTGCCTCTGCTCCAATTCTCTCTCTGTCTTCTTGGGGGATGGGGGGGAGGAGGGGACGATTGAGGTGGAACTGCGGGGCGGGTGTCTGGGAACTTAGGTGCTTCCCATCACCATCAGCGGCGTTGTTCCATCGACATGATCTGCACACCACAGCGAACTGAAGTCAAATCGGCAATGGTAATCGGAGGACCTATTAGAACCACTGCTATCAATTGAGATTCTCCGAGGGTGACCATCCACTGTGAACGTTTTTTTTTTCTTCCAGGAAAGCTTATGTTGCGGCAAGCCTGCCAGTGCTTAGGCTGTAGACTCCTTTCAGTCATCGATAAGAGCGATCGGGGGCTGCGTCTGACACGGATCTCGCGACGTCAATAAGCGGGCCCAATGATGAGCATACTGCCCGGGCATCCACGTAGCGTACATTGGCTTCTACGGATGGGCGGACTGAGCAAAGACACCAGCAGATCCTTAAGACGGAACGACCCAGGATCATTCAACCATGGGATGTCCACATATGGCCGACTTGTCAGCAACCACTAGGACCGTCGGCATTGTGCTGCGTGGTAATTTTCTGATGAACAGCCTGAACCAGAATCCAGCGTTCCAGCGCTCCGGTCCCGGATGTAATGTCCACCACCACTTCCCAAGTTTTCGAAATCTTTCAGTCTCCCCATGGACAAATCCTAATTGATCGGCATCTTTGCCAAGGACGTATACCATGCGACGTGCTAACTACTGACAAGCGGCTGCAGGAGCAATCTATCTATTTTCATGGCAGTCAAGATTTTCACGCAGAGCCACGCCGCCATGCAAAGTGGCAAAAGGCCGTGGAAGAAAAAAAAGGCTTGAACATCGAGACTGCACAACATGTTCGAAGTCATCGCGGGTGGGTCCCGCTTTCAATTTTCCAAATGGTCTCTGTGTTTGAGTTTTCAGCCAATGACAATTCTCTAAAATAAAAGAAAAAAAATTTCTGCCCGTGGTTTGGTAGTGACGGCGTGCCCCTCGGCCGCGGGGTTCTTCTGCTCTCGACATGCTGCATGCGCCGATGGAGGCAACAGAAAAATTTTCTGTCTCATGCAAACAGTCGAGCTACCGTACGTGTGGGAGTAAGAATTATGTACCACTGTGGCTCCTGGACTCTAGTAATCCACTTTTCCAAGCATATGCCCACCGCGCAGACTGTAGTCTCTCAAGAGGCTGCGCCATGACTCTTCAATCAGATCGATGGTCAGACCAGAGATGGGTATGGATGCGTTGCTGCCCAGTCGACCAGCGGACCCCGCAATAAGGCTCAGGCAGGGAAGTTAAGTGGGCTGGCAGCATCTGGGATGAGGATTGTGAGCAGCAACGAGAAAGAGAGAGAGAAAAAAATTCGACCCAAGTGGAGGCAGGGGAGAGAACAGAACCAGGAAATGGCCACCTGGAAGGCAGAGAATACCGGCTGTGAAGGTGTAGATACCATACTGAGGACAAGCTCCACAGTACGGGCAGGGTCGACCTGATGAAGATTTTGCTGAGCCCCGCCTGCGGGACAACAG
>JAJIZJ010000607.1:0-17250 GCA_022606455.1 Callitettix versicolor | reverse complement strand
CCATCAAGCTTAGGGTGGGGAAGTATTAACAGGCACAGACATGTTCACACCTGCCTAAGCATGTTCACTGTTTGCTAATAGTGTCCCACTGGAACAATACATTTTAAATTTTCAAGTTACGTTAGAGTGAAAATTTTAAATAGTTTTGTAGATAGTTCTGTCATTAATTGCATTGAAGAAAGAAAACAAAAATTATTTGATCTAAACTTAATCTTAGGATAATTTTTTCCAATAATTTACTGAAATTTTTTTTACGTATGGCAAAAATATTATTTAAATTTAGTAAACCTAACCTAAATATTGTGCCAACATGGCGGAAGTTAATAAATACTGCACAGTACAGTTTATAACGAGGTTTTAATTAATCGAGTTAGTTCTGTTACGTTGGTACCAGTGGGACAGACCGGAAATTACAAAGTGGCGAGTAACAAAGATTAATACAAAGGTCACAGTTTGCAGTTGGAAGATTAATATTTGCAAGAAAATTATATGCATACCGTATAGTACAACTCGAGTGTACTAAGAACTTTATATACTCAATAGTACTAATTATAATATCACAGCAAAAACATGTTTAATGAGTTATAAAGTCATAAAAACTTATAGTTTGTGTAAGTATTTAATTATAATTAGCAAATTACTGTTTTTTAATTTAAACACTAGCAGAAATTTAGATATATCGCTTTAAATATGCAAGACTTATTATTCATTTGTGCTGTTAAAACAAAATATTAAGCCGATATTACGAAACATACAAGTGAATTATATTGAAATTCTTAAAATGAAATAAATTTAATCAACTGGCACACTTTAATCCTTCGAGTGACGTACGAGCATAGTTTAATCCTTATTAAATAATCCCATCTCGCGGCAATGAATCAGGATTCTACTAAAATCCTTAAGTTCGTTTCACTTCAAAGTGATTTAAATAAATTGTAATTTTATTGTAGGTATTAAACGAATGATCAAATGTGCGCGAATATATAAGTCAGGCTGTAGAATTAATATAACTTTTTCAAAAATTACGCTTACATATTGACTGCAGTAATTTGCAGACATTGCCAAAGTAATGCTCTTTAAATTACATTTAACTATCTCGATATTTGGTGTGAAAAAACGTGGATAACTGTGCCTCAATTAAAGACATTGGTTATTGGAAGAAACTTCGAATTATACACGACAATTGGCAAAGCACGAAAATAAATAGCCTCCAAATAATACAGACTTTACAAAATAACATACTTCGCAGTGTTGTTAAAACACCGTGGTATATCCGAAATGAAGTAATTCATCAGGATTTAAAAGTGCCTTTCGTTGACAAAGAGGTTAAAAGGTTTTTTCGACAGAAAACATACAAACCACAAAACAATGATCGCCACAGTGTTAAGCACATTTGCTAAACACGCACAAGTTCAGCGGTTGAAGATAACGAAACTTGCTGACTTATTGGAAGTGAACTAGTTAAAAGTAAACTGTACATGACTAAAATGTATTTACTGGTAGTTCAAAGAACAGCAGACCTTGCAGGACATAGAGTCCAATTACAGAGGTAACTGTAATGTTTGTGAAAAATGTTACTGGACCAACGTTATTGGACATTTTATGTTCTTTCATCGTAAAGCGATAAAGATTATATTCAGATGGTAATACAAGAAATACCCAGCAACTATACTGTCAACGTCCAATCAGAGCCTGTTATCTTGAAAAGAACTAAAATGGGAAAATAAATCTTTTCACATACATTTTCAGGCTTTATACAAAGTATATTCGTGCCAAATTTCAAAATAATAGGTTAATGGCGTTTGCCCAGATTTGCGTACAACCTTCATAGTTAAATAATAGGCCGACATTTTGCAACGGAAATGACTAGGAAAAATATGTTACATTAGTCATTTGGGCTTTATAAAAGGCATTTTCGCACCAAATTTCAAAACATTCGGTTAATGCGTTTGGCTTAATTTGCGTACACTCGAATATCATTAAATCAGGGGCCGCCATTTTGAAACGGAATTGACTGGGGAATAAATCATACACATATTTCTTTCGGTACTTATACAAAGTATGTCCTTACCACATTTTGAAACATTCGGTCAATGCGTTTGGCCAAAACTGCGTAACGAACTCACCAAACTAAACAAATGCCGAACTGTCGGGTTGGAACAGAGGCCTTGCTTCTCTCAGTCAATTATTGTGAAGTGATTTTTTTACCACATGCTAATAGATTTGTCAGGGAAATATGGATAGATAATCCTAGACTAGGTGCAATTATTGTATAAAATAAATATTTTATGCATAGATTTCCGTACTTGGACTATTGGGACACATTTCCGGATTGAATAGTTTCGTGAAGTTCTGTCACAAGCTTAGTTAAATAGCGAATGTGTCTTCAATATAATTGTCTGCGATTTTCCATTGCAAAATGAGGAATCGGAGCGTTCATCACGGTGAGATCCAAACCCTGGATCTTAAAATTAGTTTTAATTCTGACTCCGAAATTATAACCTCCTGAGAGAGTCGTTAAAAACGTGTGTGTGTGTGTGTGTGTGTGTGTGTGTGTGTGTGTGTGTGTGTGTGTGTGTGTGTGTGTGTGTGTGTGTGTGTGTGTGTGTGTGTGTGTGTGTGTGTGTGTGTGTGTGTGTGTGTGTGTGTGTGTGTGTGTGTATGTGTGTGTATGTGTGTGTGTGTGTGTGTGTATGTGTGTGTGTGTGTGTGTGTGTGTGTGTGTGTGTGTGTGTGTGTGTGTGTGTGTGTGTGTGTGTGTGTGTGTGTGTGTGTGTGTGTGTGTGTGTGTGTGTGTGTGTGTGTGTGTGTGTGTGTGTGTGTGTGTGTGTGTGTGTGTGTGTGTGTGTGTGTGTGTGTGTGTGTGTGTGTGTGTGTGTGTGTGTGTGTGTGTGTGTGAGTATGTATGTGTGCGTGTTTACAAGTTCAATAGCCCTATCAACTACTAAAAGAATAGTATCGTCTGCATAATTTCCTACTAAAACATTATCAGTCACGTATAACAGCACGTGTATATATCAAATGCAACACTGGACATAGCACGCTTCCTTAAGGAACACCTGCAGATATTTCTTCCCAAAATTAGAATATTCATTTCCATACGTTATACGGAAAAAATATGTCAAAATAAACATTCATAATATCAGAAAATAAAAGTTTGAAGCAAAATAATTTTATTCTGTATAAGTAAGGAATTTTTTATGCTGTGTTCAACTTTAAAAAATGACAACCTTAATTATTACACTTTCAGCAAAAAATACTTCGCAAACAACAAAATAAATTTCTGTTTGTGTTAAACAGAAATGTTACGCTTAAACTTAACGAAGCAGCAAACATCGTCATGTTTAAACATTATCATGCCTTTACAAAGTTCTCGTCAACAATACACGCAAGTTACAACAAATAAACGTCAGGTAAAATTACTTACATCAAGTAAATGCAGCGCTGGATTCAACAAGCAACGTTAACGTATTGTATTGTGGCGGATGTATTGTGCGCGGAAATGTATTCAACGTGTATTTAAAGCCCAGATTTGACGTCGTTACTCGACGTTCTTTGCCGGAAGGTTTTTTCGCGAGTGAAGATTTTTTCACTTTATCCTTTTGCAAGTCTTTTTTTTAATATTTTATTTGGTTAACGATGGAAGTTAACTTACTTGGAACTGTACGAATTAATTTGCAAAGAAACGCGGTCGGTGTAAGAGAGCGAAGGATGTTTTCAGTTTCAAATTAATCTGAATTTGTCTGCTGTGTTGTAAGTAGCATGACGATAGCGTATTGGGCTTTCACCACGAGGACCCGGGTTCGTTCCCGGCCAGGGCTTGGCATTTTCATACACTATAAATCATCCCATCGAACAAATTATTTTAAATTATTTGATTATCACAAATCCGTGACTGATAGATATTTAGAGGTAATTGGGATAGATAGTTCCTGGCAGGGCGACCAAAGGGTTACTGTCCAACTCTTTGGTTATTATCAGTAGATTGGTTCTCTCAGTGAATTTGACTATTTGGTTCAAAAAGACGACCTCAAGGTCCTTGAAGACAAACATCCTTTAGTTCCTGCTTGGATTAAGATTACGTGACCTGCAGTTTCCTTATCAGTACCGCATGGCCTACGCAAGGTTTCTGCATAGTTGACCGATCGAAGCGAAATCTCTGCTTAACTCAATTTGGTTTGTTTGTTACATAGTTTTCTCCAAACGCCTGGACAGATTGTTTTGAAATTTAGTATGATATCTTGAAAAAAGCCAAAATGATGTATGTGTAAATGTATTCTACATTTACTTCTGTTTCAAGATGGCGGCTTTTAATTTAAAGAAGACAGTTGTATAGGCCAAAAATATTGATCGATTGTTTTGAAAATCGGTATGAAGATATCTTGTAAAAATTCCGAATGACATATGTATACAATTTTTTCCTTCTTACTTCTATTTCAAGATGAATGTATCTGATTTAATCAAACGCATTGACCTATTGTTTTGAAATTTTCGTATGTAGATACCTTCTATAAAGCCCAAAGTGTGTGTGTCTTTCCCATTCACTTCCGTTTCAAGATGGTGGCCTTTGATTTTACAGTCAGTGTCATTCAAAAGCCTTAACGGATTATTTTGAAATTTGGTACGAAGATATCTTGTAACGCGTCCAAGTGATGAACGTATAACACGTTTTCCTATTTAATTCCTTTTCGAAAAAGCTTTCGTGTCTGACTTTAACGATGACGAGTGTACGCAATTTTAACCAAACGCGATTGTTTTCAAATTTGCTACGAAGGTATCTTGTATAAAACCCGAAAGACGTATGTGTAATTTTTCCCCCTCCACTTTCGTTTTAAGATGGCGGACTCTGATTCAACGTTGAGAATGTAGTTGCTGGATATTTCCTGTAATACTGGCTGAACGGCAAAACCTATCATAATTTTAAATTGGCGGAAAAAATTACGAGTGCTGTCATGGAGCGCTCTCTATATTAATTAAGAAAATACTGCGAGGTCTTATGTTCTTTGAACTGCTAGTATAATGTTTCTGGCCAACAGCATTCCTGTTTTGAAGTACGTTTCCGCAGCCCTTAATGGGTTATATTTCTCACACTCAAGTTTTACCCCATTGAAGTCTTCTTATTCTCGGTTAAAAGACCCTATGCTGCCGCCTCCTTTTCCCCCTCCTGATATGCGTTTGTGTAATTTATGATAAGCCGTCACGTAACTGAATTCAAATACTCTACTAAATCTGTGATCTCTTCTATTGCAGGTTGGGTAGGTACACTTAACGTCCCCGCAGTCTGCTGTACTTCACTGCTTGTGGGTACCGAAGGGTTGGATACAGCCTCAGTTGTCTCCTCTTCTATTCTATTTTCACCCCTCAGATCAACTTTCGCCAGTTATCCAGGACTTTTTGGATTATGATGGTTAGTTTAAAAAACCAACAAATATCTAGGGGAATAAAATGCCGTTCAGTACAATTCCTTTTGTGGATAGGTAAGGCTGGAGGTCGCGTAATATCCAGTCAGCATGGTCATGCTGAGCTTACCCTTAGCCAAGCAAGCTTCGGCATACGCTGTTCCACATTTGTATCTAACTCAAGGGCAGATAGATGAAGAAAAGTTAGATTTAACTAGAGCACTTCGAGATGGCCAAACCAGTACTCACAATGAGTGAGCTCCAGAAGGAAGAACCTATTATTACACGATCTCTATTAACTTTGAGGTAAATCTAAAAGAATTTCAATTAAAAAATAAGCAAATGACGCAGTCATTGACACTGATTATAAATAAAAGGACTGGAAGAACAACTACCATTATAAAAAAAACGTGCTCAATATTAGCGACTAAAGTCCAAGTAATTGGATTATCTGCCGCTACGAACGCTGCAAGATGCAAAGACAAAGTGGGAAGACGTTTGAGAAAATAAACAGTACTAATAATAATTACTTAATTGTAGTTGAACACTCTGCCGAAAGATGCCAACAGCATCGAGTGCTTACATATCTCCCATAAGGGTTATCATTCTGGTACGTTTATATTCAATGTCACTGGCTAGACCCAGATCCGAGACTTTGAAAAAAGTCTAATATATAGATAGCTACGAGTGAAATAACATTTTAAAATAAACTGTAATATTTTTTTGAAAACTAAAAAACGAGGTTGATGGCAATTCTTTTTGTACTTTTGCGCAATTTGAAAGTTTAAAATGCAAATACCTATAAGCCTATGCTAATACTAGTACTATGACTATGAAATCAGATTTTCACAAATTATTTGTTGAAAGAATAATTTAAGAAATTCTCCTCAGTTACGTTAATGAGCCTGTGACGTGTTTTTATTGATTACAAAAATACTTTGTAAAAAGTCAAATCTGTTTACATAGACCCTGTATACAGCACGTACACTTTAATCACGTTTAAGTGCGATTTCTGTATTGCCAGATCTATCCAATCAGCATGCAGTGTGTGTGCCGATCCAATTGCAAGGAGAATCTAGGTTAATTTGTTACAATCAGGTTGTGACACAGATTAGGGTGGCCGTACTGAATACAGTTAATGACCAGCCAAGCTGCTTTACTTGTCAATTGCTATTTTTGTTCTCTTTAATTACTTAATTTATTTAAGAGGATAATTTTCTGCAAATTTTCATTAGAGAATGTGCTATTAGAGCTCTATGTCGTGTTTAAGCCTATCTCTCTCCCCCCTCTCCCCTCTCTCCCTCCCCCTCCCTCTCTCTCTCTCTCTCTCTCTCTCTCTCTCTCTCTCTCTCTCTCTCTCTCTCTCTCTCTCTCTCTCTCTCTCTCTCTCTCTCTCTCTCTCTCTCTCTCTCTCTCTCTCTCTCTCTCTCTCTCTCTCTCTCTCTCTCTCTCTCTCTCTCTCTCTCTCTCTCTCTCTCTCTCTCTCTCTCTCTCTCTCTCTCTCTCTCTCTCTCTCTCTCTCTCTCTCTCTCTCTCTCTCTCTCTCTCTCTCTCTCTCTCTCTCTCTCTCTCTCTCTCTCTCTCTCTCTCTCTCTCTCTCTCTCTCTCTCTCTCTCTCTCTCTCTCTCTCTCTCTCTCTCTCTCTCTCTCTCTCTCTCTCTCTCTCTCTCTCTCTCTCTCTCTCTCTCTCTCTCTCTCTCTCTCTCTCTCTCTCTCTCTCTCTCTCTCTCTCTCTCTCTCTCTCTCTCTCTCTCTCTCTCTCTCTCTCTCTCTCTCTCTCTCTCTCTCTCTCTCTCTCCAATAAATAGATATATATTGGATTATCTATTTATATATCTGTGTATATATATATATATATATATATATATATAGGGTGTTTAAAAAATCGTAACAAAAGGCGAAGGTTTCTATGAAGCTATGTTTGGAAATACTCTGTCTGTATTTTTTTAATTTAATCAATAAATGTTTACACTATACAAATAAAATTTCATACTTCTACTTACTTTAGGTAGACAATATTAAGGAAAATATGTATTATCTATTTTAAAAATGGCAGTTGCCTAAAATTTTTTAAGTAAACATAAATTGGAAGAAGTTTACAAAATATTGGGAAAAACAAATTTTGATTTCTATTTTCTTTACGTAACAATTTTCTGTTTCAAAATAATCGAATGTAAAGCAACAGATCAGATGTTATCAAATATGACGATGTGTTTTGTTCTAATACTAAAACATAGTGCAGACGTACTACTGAGGATACTTTGCTAGTTTTAAAACATGTGATTGTATGTTAAAAACAGCTGATTCAATAAACAAAGCATTGTTGAATTGCTAAATGTAATTTATAATTTTTCCAAACTTAACGATATAATTCAAACACAGGCTTTTTTTAATTTGTTAGCTTTGTTGAGTAACATACAGAGTGTGGCAAAACGTAGTTTAACCACGAAACAATTAAATATTATCAGGTGTTCTTATTAGGCTTGATCAATCAGGCTTGGAGTTTCCAACTTTCTGAGGCTTCAAACTTCTTGTCTTCTTGAGCTCTTGTTGAATTGTTGCAAAAGTTATATAACACACAATTCAGGCAGTATTTGTGTTGGGGTCGCCTAGCTTCCATTAAATAAACGAAATTAATAAATCAATTTGCGTTTTTTAATTATATGCATTTGCAGCGGCCTTACTGATATCAATGTGTTATATTTTACCTGACGCTTCTCCCAATGTAGATTGGGTAGGCCTGTTTAGCATCCCCACAGCCTGTTGCAATCTACTGCTTGTGAGATCCACAGGGTAGAAATTTCCGCTACCTTAGTGCAATTTTCAACTTTAAGGTTTTGTAATTTTTGTCTGTTTGTTTTCAGCAATTAAAATCCATAATGTAGCTAGTGGAAAACACTCAGCCGTTTAGAGCCCAGGATGTATAGTAAAGCTACTGTTGGAGGTGCTATTCAGAAAGCTAATGTCCAATAGTTACACAGCTTTTGGTGTACACTGTTCAACCTTGGCTGGGAATGTGTAAAGAGGTATGAACGTATGTATCTAGGCACACTATTGTGCTTATTTTGAGTTTAAGTTTATTGATACTTTTACTTACGTCGTTATACAAACATTAACACGTTCACGACTACCGTTAAGGCGAGGGTGTGTCACAAGTGACGCACGTTCTTCTTCGAGATAATCAGCGTGTGCCACGAGTGACGCACTCCCTTTCTTACTTCATATGGGCTTATTTATAATGACGCCCATGTTTGAAGCCTAGAATTGTGTTGTACGACCATTTTAAAGTATCCTAGAGTAACCTTAGTCGGATTAGATTTTCGTCTATTGTATTTCTTTATCCTAGCACATCTTAGAGGTAATTTAAAAATAAAACTAATTTAAATTCAATAGAAATGTTAGAAGCATAATTTTAATTTTTAAACTTAATTTTAAGTTCAGGGTGCGGCAGTCAAACCTGCATTTTTTAAAAGACTGTGTAAGGCTAGAAAATGGGCTGGGCTAGTTGTCGAGGTCACCGTTGTGTTCCCTACCTAAAAGCGTTTCAGTCGGCATGGAACAGTTGTCAAAGCTACAACGGTTGTTTGCCGTGAAGCGTTTTACCAAAGCGGAAACGCTGCATAGGTGTGGGTAGCTATGAAGCATACCCGACATCACTTCATACGATATTGTATTGTGGGGGTACCTAAAGAGTAAAGTGTATGGAAGAACGACCTCGTACAGTTGAAGAACCGAAGGCAAGAAACCGCCTGAAAATTCAGAAAATTCCTCAGCTTATGCTCCGCGATGTGATGAACAACTTCAGAAACCGCCTGCAAGAATGCATTAATCGGGAAGGACACCATCTTGCCGATGTTATTTTTAAGCACTGAATAATTACGTTTATGTTTCTTTAATGACTTTTAATGTGTAATAAGTTGGTAGCAATAAAATTTTGGAAAATGCAACCGTTTATTATTCACAGCCTTTTCAAAAAAGCAGGATTGTCTGCCGCACCCTGTATAGTGAGGTAATATTATATTTTGGCCTACTAATTTTTATCTTCTTTATCATGGTGCCTTTTACTGGTAAACTAATGAAAACACATTCGAAATAATTACAACTATTTATTGACAATTACAACACTAAGACATCAAAAGAAGAAATCGTATAACTTATGGAGTCTTTTACTTGAATCCTTAAGTGTGTATGGATCAATAACAGTGTGCCACCCGTGACGCACTACACCTATTATAGCAATGGTTTACTAATAGGTGTCGTGTGCCACCAGTGACGCACGGACATAACCTCTAAAATATGTAGAATACATTTTTTACCGGTTTAATATGACCTAAAATGTTATATAAACACATATTTTAACACTTTTACGCCTATAGTTGAGATTTCGTGTTAATTAATGTAACACAAAATGTTGTGACGTAAAAGCGGCCATCGTAGTGAACTTGTTAAGCGGCGTAAATTTACAGGCAGTGTGTGTCACTTTGCAGACATAATGTATCGAAATTCGAAGAAACTAACCTGATCCGTTGACGCTGTCTAGGCTTAACAAATTAAAGTATGAACAGACGTGACATTTAACTATGCATAAAAATTCACCGCAAACAGCTGATATAAAATTGTTATTGTTTGTTCATAACTTTATTTCTTTAATGTATTTTATTCTGAAATTGCTCCATATTTTTAACACTATACAAGTACGCTACAGTAATGAGAGTTTCTAGTTGTGCACGTTTCGCCGTTAAATTGACGTCATCTTCAGGCAAACACTTTATAGCCTAAATGAAATTACACAAAGTATTGACTAGTATAAAACGACCGCAGTATTTCTAAAACAGCAAACGTTAGTGCACCATTACTGGTTAAATTATCGGGTTAGAATTAAACTACCGTTTATAATTTATTTATCTCCCAGTTTATTCTCCAATGCACGTACACTTTAAACGATAATACTAAGGTATGGCGAGTGTTTTATTACGAAACATAGGCAGACGTGCCTTAACCTTCCATAAACTATGGTACTAACATTAAAATATTGATAAATACTGTACACTTGTACGTATAAAATGATATATTTTACTTAAATGTATAAAATTAGAAATTCATAATGTATTTTGACGATATATACTGTTACTTTTTCATGATATATGAACTATAGTTCTCTTTTGAAAAACTTACGTTACAAAAAAATGTCTCTTTATATGATAACGACAATACTTGTGTAACAAAAACATTTATTGCGAATAATTAAGGTAATGCCCCTTAAACAAAATTATTGAAAACTAGCTCCGTTTTTTTTTAAAAACATAAATATAAAAGTAAATATAATTGGTCCAATTAGTTATGTCAATGACTAACTAGAATTTTTTTTATTAAATTTAATTTTTTAGTAATTTCATTTCAACTCTAATTCATATATTCTTAAGCTGTATATTATAAGTAGGCCTAATTTTATAATATTAAACGAGAAATATTTCTACATATATTCCATGATTGTCATTTTTTGTTGGAAACGATTTCGTTATGATGTTCGAATATTATATTCGGATTAAAAAATGCAATCTAGATTGGTCTCAGCTTTGTGGGAATTAATTTTTATTAGAAAATACACATTTAACACGAGCCATATGTACAATTCAATAAAAATATTATAATAATAATAATAGTAATAATAATAATAATAATAATAATGTTTAGTGAGTAAATGCGGGAAAGGTGTCCAGAGGGACTTACAACAGATCAATATAGGAAATCTTGAGGATCGTGCCGAATGCCGGAAGAAAATTAAGAAGATTAAATTTCAACATAAAACACCACAACAACCTGGAAAGAAGTGGACAGCTGAGAGGAGGAAGAGATTCTGGGAGGAAAATAGGGCAAACACCTGAAGATTAAATCATGTATTTCAAGTTCAATCGCTCTCATAAGGGGGAACAATCGATTAGATTAAATAAATAAGTAAATGATAGTAACAATAATAATAATAATAATAATAAAAATTAGGCCAGGCGCAACCAAATGCAGAGCGAAGCTGCTAATTGAGCCGGTCCGGGCGGAATGAAGATAAACGGCAACCGGAAACGGAGTTCAGTCAGTTTATAGAACGCGTTTTTATCTTTTAAATCTAATTATTTTTACCTACTGTAACAGATTCTAGGAAAATACGGAAAATAGGTAACGAGAAATAATATGTTTGGAGGCGTGGTCAGAGTGATGAAGGAAGCGGAACCAGCTTCAAACCGAACCTGGGCAGAGTCAATGCTAAGCTGAGCGGAGCACAACGACGCCGTTTGACAACGCTCAGCTTTGTTACGTTTTCAACAGCCGCACTTACATTCGAAATAATCGGTTCGGTTTTGAATGAGTATTCCGCTCTGCTCAGTGCAATCCGCTCCGTATTTGATCTTCAATGAACTGTACAGCTCCATCACTCATTACCGGTTTCGCTCTTTGGAATCATTTATATTTTATATACATATTGTAAATTATCAGTGAAGCCAGAAAGTGAGTACACAGTAGATTATTTGTTAGATAATTTCTTTGATAGCTTATTTGGTGACGGTGTTTTAGTTCAGTTGTTGACGCTAGTAAATCAATAAGGTTATCTGACACTAGTATTTCTCAGTTTTAAAAAATTTTCAGTTGGACCAATTGAGCAATTGTTGATTGGTTAGCGTTCCTTTAGTAGCTATTAAGGTAAAGAATCCACTCATGGACTCACAAATTGTGAATACGGTTTTGGCAATCTGGATATTGACTTATTTTTTCATAATCAGGTCATCAAATATAGCTAAAATGTCTAGCATATACAAAAAAACATATTTTTAAACACATTTTTAACATTGATTTCAATAGATTCTTTATAAATGATCAACATTTGTACTTCTGACAATCTATTTTTTGAAAAATAAATATTTTTCGCTTTTAATCGATAATATTCGATTTTTATTTACCGAACCAAATGTTTTTGTTTACATTCTAGCTGAATTTCTTTCGAAATCTTTCTAAACCATTTCAACCGTTTGTGATTTCTTCAGTTTTATTTTATACAGTTTGCACACTGTAAAATTGTTACTTTACAGTTGTTACAGTTGCCCAGACTGTTTCTTCTGTACTTGTATTCTCCAGTAATACGTATAC
This sequence comes from Callitettix versicolor, assembly GCA_022606455.1. Taxonomy (NCBI): domain Eukaryota; kingdom Metazoa; phylum Arthropoda; class Insecta; order Hemiptera; family Cercopidae; genus Callitettix; species Callitettix versicolor. Next base: position 4,714 of record JAJIZJ010000607.1, on the reverse strand, counting down.
CTCCAGTATTACTGGATGTTTCGGCAGTAATAAACAGCTTAGGTTACGTATGCTTAATATGTGGAGAATTCTGGATACATCGACCTCCAATTTTAATTCTTTGTTTTAAGGCGAAAAGCACATTGAGGCTATTATCGCCTCCCTAAATGTAAGTGTGAGTGTAAAGTGTTAAAGTCGTAAGTGTAGTGTTGTAAGTGTAAATGTGTGTTAAGTGTACCTCGAGGGACGTCTAAATCCTCTCAATAGATGCAGCTAGTCTACACCCCCCGGCGGGGCAATTTTAATCTAAACTTACCTATGCATGCTCTGTCACTAAGTATAGACTCTTTAATCTCCTAGCTATCACACGAAACACTAAAATCGCCGCTGTTCTCCAACCTGATTTTATCTTTACGGTTGCCAAGCAGCCTACCAGTGGTGTTGTGGGGCTTGTAGTTCCGATTCTATCAGTGGCACCTCAACGTAAGTTAGAAAAACTTTAGCTTTGATTATACGTAGGGGAAATGTATGCTCAATAACTCAACAAAATGCATGTTATTTACACACGTTCGTGTATTTATTTTTGATATATTTGCCGACCATCACAACAGTGGAACTGGCCACTTTAGATTCAAGTACATCTAGTTATAAATCTGTTCCTGCAAGTGCTTTCCCAATAAATGTGTGTGTTTACTCTTGTGTTATTTATCAGACCATTGCAGAATACTGTTAGTACAAGTACAGAGAAAACAGTCTGGGCAACTGTACCAACTGTAAAGTAACAATTGTACAGTGTGCAAACTGTATAAGAATAAAACTGAAAAAATCGCCAATGTTTGAAATGGTTTAGAAAGATATCGATCGAAGCTCCGATCGAATGTAATAAAAGCTAAATGTAGTTCGGAAATTATCTATTGAAACCGAAAAATGTATCAAATTTTAAAGAAATCGATTGTCAGTTGTTGCATAAATTTTTATTTTGTATAAAGAACTAACTGAAATCAATGTTAGAAATTAGATTAAAAAAATATGTTTGTTAATATATGACAGATATTTCAGCAGTATTTGATCAGATGTTTGTGGAAAATAAGTAAGTATGTGTGTTTTTTTATTACAGTTTCCAAACAGCCAGTATTGAGGAATGAATTTTGTAAAAGTTGATGTAATGCAATAGTTCACTGCCTACATAAAATCTTAACAAAATCATTCTGTTAACGAATCGATTACGATGTTTGTACAGTCAATTAAGAAAAAATCGTAGCAAGCAGCTGTCTCGTTGACGTGATGGAAGCAAATTTCTAAAATTAATATTTTTACATTATAATCATTCGAAAATCTAAATTCACTCTCATAATTAACGTTTAAATCTACCTATATTGCTATTTTAAACTTTAAATTTACAAACAAATTGTGAAAATTACGCGCGCGCACATACACACACACACACACACACACACACACACACACACACACACACACACACATTTATATAAATTTACAGATATCTGAAAACGTAAGAAAGGTTATGATCGACATTCACTTTATGGTCCTAGGTTAGGTCTTACCACGTTGGCCGCTCAAATTGTTCTTTTTCAATGTAAGTTTGATAACAAGAGTAAAAATGGTTCAATAGAATAACATTATCTTCAAAGAACTATAAAACCTGCTGAACTATTTTCGTATAAAACTATAGTTCTGAAGTTACATACCCTTCCTATTTTCATCCTACTACAAAAATATCCCCACTACTCGCCAACACATTCCCCTCTCGCGCATCTACCGGTAACATAACGAGATGCAGTGTAATTTTTTCGTGTCACTTGTGTACTGCAACTTTATCCAAACACTTGAAACACTCGCATGTACTATAAGGATTTGTCGAATCGAGCAAGTTGCAAGGTCAAGCAAAACTTGGCGAAGATTACGGTCTTGTCTTAACGTTCAATCTCATCTCCTTCACGACAAATATTAGCGGAACGGAGGTTTTTATTGATTTCGTTCCACGGATTCCATCCGTCTATATGAATATTTTCGCGATGAATATAATTTAACTGTTGTTTTTGAAACACTGCCTTCAACTGTTGTAATTGTACTAAGACCGTTGTCAATTTTACAGTACCTGATCAGCCGAGCTAATATTCCTTAATGACGGAACGTTCTACGTCAGCTGAAGCCAACCCACTTTTCGTTTGCGTAACACGGAGATTATAACGCAAAGTTAAAAAACTACGTGTGTAAGCACTAGATTGTTTGCACTTTTGATTCGAGTTGATTGAAACTTGGAACGAAAATCGATTTCAGTAATAGTTAAAACAATTTTGTTATTAAGTAAAATCCGTTCAACAGATTCAAACAGTCTTCTATTGAAAATTTGTAACATTTTTTTACAAAGAAGACTTGAAAGTTGATACGTTAATCGAATTACTAAAATAATTTTTTTTCTACTTTCATACTATTTTATTTCGTTACTAAGAAGTCTATGGAGTAGAAATTTCGTTTTTTTAGTGATTTATAATTTTTTAGATCAGATGAAAGTCTTGCATTTTTATTTTATTTTAACTCACGGTGTCTGCTCTGAACGTTTGTTCTTAGTTTTTTGTATTTCAACATAGGGTTAAAATGTAGGCTTATTTTCTAGTTGTTTAAGTTAGGCACTTCCGAAGTTCTATACACAAAAATGATAGTAAATGCCACAATAAAACTACAATAATCACATGAATATTCTATGGTTGAAGGAACAGAATCACCATAATTTTAAGCCTTCGAGAAAGAAAAATATTGTACGTTTTGTTGGCAGTACTATTCGTTCCCAGTCCACTTGAGAACATTATTTCGTTTATTACTACTTTGTAGGCTGTAAACAAGATCTATGTTCACTTTAGCGGTCCACTTTGTGGGATTTTAAATGTGACGTCACTGCAAGTTTTGCAACCAACAGGGTACGGATATTACGGAAAATTAAAGATATACAGAAAGCTCACGTTTAAAATAATGTAAGATTGGTGAAGCTTTGCACATCCAGCACTAGACTGCGCCACTGTAGCATCACACCGAATATTATTGCTGCCTTCTATTTTGCACCAACAGAGATAAAGGTACCATTTACTAATAGGCAAAACCGCTGTAACTAATTGGCGTGTATAAAGTACACTGCGCGATTTTCTGTACAAAATTTTAATTAAAAAATTAGTCAGCAACTTCCCAATACCAGAAGGCCTTCTGTACTGTACTGTTGTGGTCGATTGTAAATAATAATTTAATAGGCCTAAGTTTTTTCTATCATTGATACAACACTTACTGTATTTTTGAAAATACAATCCAACAAATGATGGTTTTTGAGAAAATTTTTACATGTTGCTAACGAAAATCCTGATAACCTCTTGTATTATATTTTTGGTTTGACCATCGAATATAAACAAACTCTAATGATAATTATTATGAGAGGTGTGAGCGCTCGATGCTAGTGGCACCTTGCGGCAGAGTTTTCAACTACAATTGAATAAATAATAGTACTGTCTATTTTCTCAGACATCTCCCCTAAGTCCTTGCAACTTGCAGCGTTCATAACGGCAGATAGTTCAATTACTTGGGCTTTAGCCGCTGATATCGATGGTGCCTGTACTTCTGGACCGTTTATATTCACTGGCTTAACTCTATCCGATTGGCTGCCGTGAACGTTTACTCCGCATTGTCCAACGACAACATAAGTAAATACCTGCAGCTCGATAACGTGATAGAAGCGAATTTCCAAAATAACCTTTCATTGTCTCACGCTACTTTTTTGAAAATTTCATTCCACTATTAAAATTAGCGCTGAAATCTGAACATACATTTTAAATTTTCAAGTTACGTCAGAGTGAAAATTTTAAATAGTTTTGTAGATAGTTCTATCAGTAAATGCATTGAACGAAGAAAACAAAAATTATTTGATCTAAACTTAGTCTTAGAATACTTTTTCCCAATAATTTACTGAATTTTGTTTACATATGGCAAAAATATTATTTAAATTTAGTAGGCCTAACCTAAATATTGTGCCAACATGGCGGAAGTTAATAAATACTGCACAGTACAGCTTATAACGAGGTTTTAATTAATCGAGTTAGTTCTGTTACGTTGGTACCAGTGGGACAGACCGGAAATTACAAAGTGGCGAGTAACAAAGATTAATACAAAGGACACAGTTTGCAGTTGGAAGATTAATGTTTGCAAGAAAATTATATGCATACCGTATAGTACAACTCGAGTGTACTAAGAACTTTATATACTCAATAGTACTAATTATAATATCACAGGAAAACCATGTTTAATGAGTTATAGTCACAAAAACGTATAGTTCGTGTAATTATTTAATTATAATTAGCAAATTACTGTTTTTTAATTTAAACACTAGCAGATTAGATATATCGCTTTAAATCTGCAAGACTTGTTATTCATTTGTGTTGTTAAAACAAAATATTAAGCCGATATTACGAAACATACAAGTGAATTATATTGAAATTCTTAAAATGAAATAAATTTAATCAACTGGCACACTTTAATCCTTCGAGTGACGTACGAGCATAGTTTAATCCTTATTAAATAATCCCATCTCGCGGCAATGAATCAGGATTCTACTACAATCCTTAAGTTCGTTTCACTTCAAAGTGATTTAAATAAATTGTAATTTTATTGTAGGCATTAAACGAATGATCAAATGTGCGCGAATATATAAGTCAGGCTGTAGAATTAATATAAC
>JAJIZJ010000818.1:0-17016 GCA_022606455.1 Callitettix versicolor | reverse complement strand
CATATTAAAACGTCAAAGGTGTATACGTTGCCATGATTTATCATACCCCCATGCGATCTACTGTTATACATATTGGAATATTTGAACATCAAAAAAAAGTATACGTCCCTAGGTTTATCTTATAGTAAGGAAATATATGTTTTCGGCCTTCTTATGAGTCATATGTCAAAGGGGAAAGGTCCAGTGGTCAAGGGGCAAGGGTCAAGGGTCAAGGGTCAAGGGTCAAGGTCAAGGGTCAAGGGTCAAGGTCAAGGTCAAGGTCAAGGTCAAGGTCAAGGGTCAAGGTCAAGGGTCAAGGGTCAAGGGTCAAGGTCAAGGTCAAGGGTCAAGGTCAAGGTCAAGGGTCAGGGGTCAGGGTCAAGGTCATGGGTCAAGGTCAGAGTCAGGGAAAAGGACAGGGAGACAAGATCATTTGGCATACACCCAAGTATTATGTAAGTCCTAGCAGTCGTCTAAGGATTACATCACCACTCGACAAGCATTCATGTATGACATAACCAAACGTGTTGCATGAATTCCTGCAGGAAAACGTAATATATCTCCAACACATGATGCTGCTTTTTTAAGAATGTATTTCCAACCCACCATGTGGTTTTCTAAGAATGTATTGTGTAATGTTGTATATTTTTTATTTTTTTTTTTTTTTTTTTAAAAATGATTTTGGATATTTCAGTTAAGCGATAAAACAATTAGTGATGCGCGCAACATAACAGATTGGTTGCAGTTTTTACCTCAAAATTTTTAAAAAATAGATTTTCTCTATCAGAGACCTAACGACCAACTTGTATTATTTATAAACCGACAAATATATATGTTATATTTTCCTTCATTACAACTTTAAACAGATATCCTGTGACAATACAATCGAAATATGGGAGAGACAACATACGATTCCAAGGATTAGTAAATACTTACGTAGGAAAATCATATTTCTTTTTCGATGATAACTATTTTATGGAAATAAATGAAGATTATTTTTTCGGTTAGGAGATATGGAGCTACTTATAAAATATTTAAAGGTCTACCGGCGGCACCAGACTCAGTTTATCGATATATTAACGGTTTATTGTATGTTTTTAAAAATGATTCTGTTTTCGAGTTCAATGAATTTACTAATTCGATAGAAAGAGTGAAACAAAACGATTTATCAATTTTCGGGATAAAATGTTTAAATAGTGAAAATATTTTATATCAAATCTTGACTCACACTTAATATCCGACAAGAATAATTAATACAGATAGGGAATATATAATCAGGTTATTGGAGCGGTTCCAATATGACGTAGTTTTCTCTCGCTATATATTGCCGGCTTTCGCGTACTACATGCGTCAGTCAACTTCCATCCAGACAGCATCAGTTAACTTTCAAAAATGATGATGATTGAGACAACCACAGATCCGGCAGAGTTGGAAGAGGAAGCATTGGCGGTTAAGGCAGCGGAGGCGGCGGAGGGCGATGATGATTGAGACAACAACAGATCCGACCGAATTGGAAGAGGAAGCATTGGCGGTTAAGACAGCGGAAGCAGTGGAGACAATGACGATTGAGACAACAACAGATCCAACAGATTTGGAAGAAGAAGCATTGGCGGTTAAGACAGCGGAAGCAGCGGAGGCGACGGAGACGGCGGGGACGAGGATGAATATCAATATTACAAAAATTAGTATTAAAGAAATAAAATTATATATATTATTTACCTCTTTGTTTTATTTTACAATAATTCCGTACACACTTTTTTATATAATACTGGTTGAAATAGCAACGTGTGTGTAAATTATATTACTCGAGAATTTCAGTATTTAAGACAGGTTGCTGAAAAGGTTTTGTTCTTGTTTTATTTTCAGTATCCTAGTTTCAGAGTGTATAGAAAAAGTGTTCAGTATCAAATTAGATTTCAAAATAAAAACTTGTCATTATGGAGAGTGAAAGTGATAATATTTCAGCGGAAACGCCAGAGGAAATAATTTTAAAATTAATAAGTTACGAAAAAGTATTAAAGCAAAACATCTGGCTTTAACGCGTAATATTGTTGAATCTGAAGAGTTTTGGAAAAAAATTTTCACCTATAGTTAAACCTTTAAAAACGTTAACAGGTGGTGATGATAGCGGTGTTGGTGGTGGTGATGTAAAAAATATAATTCCGAATATATCCAAAATTTATAAACCTGGCGTAAGAGTAAGCACACCAGTTAAACTTAATAGATTTGAGTCTAGCGATGAAGAAGAAGAAGAAAATGATGAATGTTTTTCGGGTTTTGTTGTAAAACGAAAAGCGTCCAATTACGATCAAGGCGATAAAAGAAAAACTTTGGCTAGGACAAGTTTGGAAGAATATCTTGATCCAGAAAATAAAGCGAGAAAACGGGTAACCCCTAATCCCACTCAAGGCGCTAAAAGAAAAAAATTAGAAAACACAAATCCGGATCTTTATGCAGACGATTACGATTATGAGGATACATCTAGAACAGAGAGTAGAAGACGTCCTATGTTAAATTACGAAAGGTCAATGGACGATGAAGACGTTTCTGATAACGAAATGGAAACAGATACTGCAGAACAACCCTCGTTACCACCCTCCTCAGAAACAAGGGATATACCTCCTTCTGTTCTACCCTTACAACAGGTAAATGAAGACGTTTATGAATCTACCGAAACCGGAGAAGATCTAATGAAAACGCCTGAAGGCCGCCATAGAATTACAAAAAAACTTAAACAAAGTCTTTCCGGTCACATATCTAGATATTACTTTACAAGATTTATAAAAGGAGGTAGAAAAATCGATAAAACATTCGGAATACGCATAGAAGGAAATGATTTTAAATTAGGCGATAAAGTTATCGAATTAATAGAAAACGATTTAATTATTAACGGTACGCGTTATATAGGAACGGAGGGTTTATATGAGCTGATTATTATGAGCAGTCCCGATTCTTTTATTTATTCAGAAGAAGATTTAGTTGCGTACAAAAATATTTTACTCGAAACTAATGTGTATCGTCAAAATTATTCTGCAAATGGAAAAGTGAGAGCGAGTAAAAGTAGAAAATTTAAAAATATAATTTCAAAACTGATTTCATCCGTTGGAAGCGGTTTGGGCTCGCATATGATATATTCAGATTCAAAACCGCAATATGTATACTGGAACGACATAAACGAACTCTGCGACAGATTACAACTATTATACGCTTCACAGCAGGCGGGTAATACAGGTCACACGAATGAAATAAATTCTATTTTAGAGGAATTAGTTGAAGCCGGTGTTCTTATTAAGGAAGAATAATGAGTGTAGATAAATTTGGCCGACATTCCAGATTTTTAAAACGAAGTCGCGGTATTCGAGGACCACCTGGCCGAGGATTTCAGCTTACAAAAATGGGAAACTATGATATCGAAAATAAAAGGTTATGCAATGTTCAAGACTCGTTAGACGTTGCGGATGCTGTTAATTTAAAACAAATGAGGGCGGAATGTTTAACGTCTGAAAATGGTATTTTTAATGGAAAACAAATGGTGATCAGAAATATAGCACCCCTTCCGAAAATAACGACGTTGTGACAAAACAATTTTTAAAAGAATATCATTTTCCGAAAATAATACGTGAAAATAAAATTTCCATCTATCATTTAGAAATAAGAAACTAGAAGATATTGCTAATCCCGAAGAAGACGGTGATGCTGTTAATTTGAAATATTTAAAGGGAAATGTGTATATGAAAACAGACGGCAGTTTGGTTTTAGATTTCAAGAATAGAAGGTTAACGAATGTAAAGACGGAAAGTTTTGATGATGTCATAACACTAAGACTGTTGATGAATTTGCTTTATGTAACATATTTACGCGGAACACACGAACTTGGCAAAACTCCAAAACCTTATGCAGATTGGATGAGAGAGTATAGCGTAGCCTTACCCGACGGAATAATTGAAAAAAAATCATAATGACGGTTCGACGTAAATATCATGGAAGAGGGCTAATTGGGGATGTTATTAATAAGGCTATTGACGTTTTACCGTTTGAGTTACACATACCTGGATACCAATTTTGTGGCCCCGGGACTAACCTATCAAAAAGATTAGCACGAGGCGATCAGGGAATCAATAAATTGGATAACGCTTGCAAACAACACGACATAGCCTACAGTCAGTACAATGACACCGAGAGACGTGCAATTGCAGACCGGAGGCTTGCCGATTCGGCTTGGGAACGAGTCAAAGCATCAGACAGTGGTTTAGGCGAAAAAGCGGCTGCGTGGGCTGTAACAAATATTATGAAAGCTAAACAAAAATTTGGTGGTGGCGCTAAAAAACAACGATGTAAAGTAAAGTGTAAACGACAACGACGACAGCCGAAAAAGAACATTAAAAAGATTACTAAAATGTTAACGGAAATGAAAAAGGAACTCAGAAAAATAGAAGGCAAAGGATTATATATACGCCCTTATAAAGGAAGAGGCTGTTATACGAAAAAAAAAAAATAAAACTCGATTCCGAACAGACCTCTATCCAATGTTGATATCCTAATGTATGCAGATAAATTAAAAATTCCATATTTTAGAGGGGTTTTTATGCGTGACGCTTTACCCAAAAAGGTGAGGAATAACGAATCGGCGGTAGTGAATTTGGACAACAGCAAAGGACTCCGGAACACACTGGGTTTGCTATAAGAAAAAGAGGCAATAATGTGAAATATTTTGATAGTTTTGGGAATTTGAGACCCCAACAGAGTTAGTAAAGTATTTTAATTCATCATCATCATCATCAGGTGTTAACATCAGTTTCAATTATGTAGCCTGTCAGATAAAATATTTACTCTGTAAATTGCTGACATTTGTGTTTAGACTTTCTCACTTTATAGTTGGAATAATGATTTGTATATAGAGCAAAAGTTCGTCTTTAACATGTGATTTCTTTCCGCCAATAGATTTAACTTCTTCTTCAAAATGGGAACTTGGTTTAGTGGATTTAATGACTTATAATTCAATACCAAATATTAACGATAAATTTTATTTTGGTAAAAATTCTGAATCGCCAATTGTTTCACCCGAAGGCACCTACAAAATCAAAGATATACAGGACTACTTAAAACAAGAATTAAAAAAAATAATAACACGGAAATTACTAGAAAAGCGAATAACAATTTTGAAAACGGAAATTTTCTCTAGCGAAGATATTGTTTTCAAGAAGGACAGTATAGGCGAGCTGCTGGGTTTCGACGGAGACGCGAACAAAGTATTGGAAGCCGGTCAATGGCACATGTCGCCGAAGCAGGCGGCTATAATAAAAGTGGACGTCATACGCCTCGTGTGCGACATTGTTAGAAATTCTTACAAGGACGGTGTTGAAGGTCATGTACTCCACGAGTTTTATCCTGTAGTCGAACCGGGTTTCAAAATTGTTGAAAAACCTTCGCACGTAATTTACTTGCCAATCAATTCAAAAGGAACGCTCAACAGAATACACATTAAATTGGAAGATCAATCGGGCCAACTGGTAAATTTCAGACAAGAAAATATAATTATTCGTTTGCATTTGAAAAGCGCCGCCGATTAGTTATGGGTTTTGTATTCACAGCGCCGCATGCGCCAAAAATTGACAAATATTACAGCAGCAACGAATTGGAAAAAAACAGAAACAAGAACGTCATTCAACGAGTAAAACTCGGTTCGTTAACATTGGAAAATCGTAAATTTCTGCAATCAATTCGAGGATATAAATTAAGAAAATAATGAGTTACATACTGAATATCGATTCTCAAGTTTATACTGATGACGCAATCACTGACTATGAATATCATTCTCACAGTCCTTATTCGTCAAATTCTTTTGGAAACAGTGACGAAATTCGAATTCCTGTTCATCAACAAGATATTTACACGCTGCCCAGCAAGAGCTATCTATTAATTGAGGGGAAAATTACAAAAGCCGATGGATCGCCGGATAGTGTTACAAAATTTTGTAAACAACGCTATTGCGTTTTGTTTCAAGAGATACGATACGAATTGAGCGGTACGGAAATAGACAGAAATAAAAATGTCGGCATCACTACTTTGATGAAAAATCTTTTAACTCTACGCCGCGGCGAAGAAAATATTTTAGGAAATTTCGGGTGGGCCTCAGATTGTCAGCCCTATACACAAGATGGGTCTTTTACATATTGTATACCTTTACGTCTTTTATTAGGTTTTGGCGAAGACTATAAAAGTATAATTTTAAATGTGAAACAAGAATTGGTGTTGCTGAGATCGTCTTCTGATAAAAATGCAATTTTTCAAACACAATCGACAAAAGAAGATTTTAAAATTACTATAAATAAAATTTTGTGGAAAATGCCTTACGTAAAAGTAGGTGATCAAGTGCGATTAAAATTATTAGAAAAAACAAATAGCGACAGCCCAATTTCACTTATCTACAGAACGTGGGATCTTTATATAAATCCTGCAGTTCCGCAAGCTATGACTGTATCGTGGACTGTGAAAACATCTTCAGCATCGAATAAACCAAGAGCGGCAATTATTGCTTTTCAAACTGATAAATTAGATAACGAGATCGCTATTGCATCACATTTTGATATGTGTCATGTTAAAAAAATTAAATTCTATTTGAATTCACAATACTACCCATACGACGACTTTAATGGCAATAAGGCACTTTTATACGACGCATACAGTAGATTCCAATCATCCTATTACCAAGGAAGTGATGACCAACCACTTGTCGATCGTGAGACCTTTACAGCTAAAACACCCATGTTTGTAATTGATTGTTCAAAACAGGTGGACACTTTGAAAACAGGATCTCTCGATGTGAAAATTGAAATCGAAGCCTCTGAAAATTTTCCAGCTAACACATCGTGTTATTGTTTAATTTTGCACGATGTCTTTGTACAGTATACACCATTGTCAGGAATTGTAAGGAAAATAATGTAACTCAATAAATATTGATATTTTTTTTTAATTAGTGTATTATTTATCATTTACCTAAAATTACAATTAATTATTACATATTATTTAATTATTTACATAATAAGTCTATTTTTTCTCTCTAAATGACTAGAATAGTACACTTAAAATGTAACATACAAACAAATATACATTAATTAATTATTCTTGAAGTAAAGGAAAAAACAATTTATTTACTGAAAATGTTGACCATTCCAAAATTACTGTATAACCTTCTTGCAGATATTTTGTTGCTTCAAGTTCATTAAAAACACTATCCAATAACGCTATTGTTTGAAAAGTAAACGTCCACCGTTTCGGTTCATTGTAGAACATATCCAAGATATTTTCACCGTAATAATAAAGCGAAAGTGCTCTTGCCTGCTCAATATTACCTTCCAGAATAAATATCATTTTTTTTTAAATTTGCACAAAAATATCAAATCCAAATCTATATCTTCCTTTTTGTTTAGGTCTTTCTTTGTCGATCACAACAAAAGCGTGAGTGTTTCTGTTCCATCCTTCAGAACATAGGTGTTTAAATACTTCAAATGTCATATCACAATTTACGTGATCTGTATAAATATGATGCAAGTTTCTGTCGTCCTGTTTAAATATGATAATGAAATTTGTATTGTCACGAATTAATTGCTTCGGAATATAACTATATGTTTGACATAAATAAAAAATATCTATTTTATAATGCCTTCCCATTGTAAAATAATTTCGAATATTATTTTGTTTTTCGCATGATACGTCATCAAAAATAACTACAGAATTTAATTTAATTTCTTCCAAACTTGGAACCTCATTATTTTCTGAAAATGGAAAATATCCGATTTCAGGCACACCGCTTAGAACACAATCTAAAAATTTATATTTCGGTTGATTTAGAGATTTAGAAAATAAATAAACATTTTTAAAATATAACCCTTCTGGTGAAACCAATAAATTAATCATTAAATTTGTTTTCCCAGAACTACTGGGCCCGCAAATTATACACCTGATATTATTTGGTAATAAATCTCCGTGTGTTTTGATTTATTTTCCATGTTTGATGAAAAAATTATATTGTCAAAGTTTAACATTGGTAATTTTAATTTTTGTTTTACCAATTTCATATCAAATCTTTTTATCGATCCAAGTGTCTCTTGATTTATCGAAGCCAAGCCAACGGACAAGCAATTTATTTCCTTTTCTACGTAAAACTTTTTCAATTAAATACGTATTTCCGTACTTAGTCTTACTTAATTCCTCTTGATAGAAACGTCCTTGTATGATATTACCTCCTTCATCTTTTAAAATATAAGTAACGGGATTCGATTGTTTAATTTGCCACACAGTATACACCTCGTTACTCCAATTTGGTAAATAACCTTTCGTGAAGGGTTTCTTATATCTACTGATTCTAACTTTGTCACCCGTCTTAAACCTAATATTTTTTGTTGTGCTAGTTTTCTACAATTTATTATTCTTGCCAACACTGTTTTCTCATTAGTCATATTCACATCAATAGGTTTCATATTTATCGTTCTATGCACCGTATTGTTGTATTGATTAATTATAAAAGGAAGTAGAGTTAACCATTTATAACTACCTTGTTCGCTAAATTTTTGCCACATTTTTCCTTTTAAAGTTCTATTCAGCCTTTCAACAATAGATGCTTTTTTTTCAGAAAAACTGGAATAATGATTAATATTATATTTACTTAGCAAAGATTTTATTCTCGAATTATAGAATTCTTTACCATTATCTGTTTGCAAATTTTCATAGGATATTTATCTAAAATCGGTTTTAAAACTTTTTCTATATCAATTGCCGATTTTGATTTTACAGGAACTGCTATAGCGTATTTACTAAAACAGTTAATTAAAACTAATATATATTTATATCCTTTATTGATTTTAGCAAATGGTATCATCTCAACAATATCAGCCTGATATAGGTCAAATAGGCCTTTTATTTCCACATACCTCCTAGGAAAATTCTTACGAACCTGTTTGTGTAATTCTTTAGCTATTCCGCTTCTAACATTCATTGTCAAGGTGAACACTAGAAATGAATGAAACAATTTACACAGTAAAGTATTTTTATTGTAACAATTTAGCTAGTTTACAATATGGTGCATAACGTTTATGTTCTATTTCGGGACGATCTTCTTTTTGCCAGTCGCCAATCGTAACGCCGCATTCAATACAAACAACGTTATCTTGATCGCCGGTGTAATAGAACCCATTTGATGCCAAATCCTCTGTTTTGGGTGATGATTTCGGCCAATTTATGAACGAATCACGCAATATTTCTTCCACTTCTCTGACGTTCACTTTATTGTCTGCGTAATTAATTACATCGCCTGGGGTAACCCTGCTAAGTGCACAATCTGGGTTTATTAGTTTATGTAAATTGTTTATTAATTTTATTGAATGCGATTTATTTTCCGATGACCAACCGCAACCACAGCACACCACACACTTATAGTCTTGTGTACGAAAAAATCCTGACTTCACCAGATCCTTTCTTGTACAATTAAACATAGAACAGCATTCATCATCTTGTCCACCCATCATCTTGGCTACTGAACTCTTTAAACTTTGTATTGCAATAAAAACAACCGCTCTTACGCAATTGAACAGCCTTATTATACATATTAAGAGACTTATGATCTTCGCAGAAAACTATTTTTAATGTCGGAATCATTTTTTAAATGTATTGGTAATTTATCGTAAATATTTTCTACATCTTCGTAATGGTATAATAAAAACCCTTTAGGTAGGAAATTGATTAGTTCTTCTTGCATACCTTTGTAACCTTTAATATATGCTTCTTTTATTGCTAAATTAACAGTTTCAAGTCTATCTTTAATTAACTTTTCTAATTTCCACCACTGTAATAAAACATTTGCATTTACATATGCACAGTTTTTAAAAGAACTATGATTATAAATACACGGTTTTGATATTGCTTCATTCCAAAATTGTTTTCTCAACACGTTTAAATTTGGACAGTAAAAATCATCAAAATTTAAAACTGTAACATCAAATTTAGACAATAAATTTGAAATAAATTTTTGTTTTTCGAGTCCTTTAACGTACACTGTACCACTTAAGTTTATGCCTTTAAAAATATCCTTCAAATCTGTGTAAGGTCTAATACCCGAGTTCCAAGCTAGTCCATGATAGTGTTTCTCCAACCAAATTACTTGTTTTTTCAAATTCGATGGTAGTTGATTGAATCTTATTGGTGGTTGAAATAATTGTAACTCATAAACCTGCTCATCGATTGATAGAAGAGACAATTCTTTAACTATATATTCGTTGGTAGAATCTTTAAAACCTTGAAAATCTAATATAAACTCCATAATAAAATATTAATGTACACCAACATATATATATATACACAGACACTTTTCTAATCCTCCTATGTAACCGAAATCAGATCGTTACCGGTTTTTATACGAACAATTTGAATGCATGTATAAATAAATATTATAATTTTTTTTATTTTAAAAATACATTCTTAAAAAGCGGCATCATGTGTTGGAGATATATTACGTTTTCCTGCAATAATTCATGCAACACGTTTGGTTATGTCATACATGAATGCTTGTCGAGTGGTGATGTAATCCTTAGACGACTGCTAGGACTTACATAATACTTGGGTGTATGCCAAATGATCTTGTCTCCCCTGTCCTTTTCCCTGACTCTGACCTTGACCCATGACCTTGACCCCTGACCCTTGACCTTGACCTTTGACCCTTGACCCTTGACCTTGACCTTTGACCCTTGACCTTTGACCTTTGACCTTGACCCTTGACCTTGACCTTTGACCTTGACCTTTGACCCTTGACCTTGACCTTGACCTTGACCTTGACCCTTGACCTTGACCCTTGACCTGGACCTTTCCCTTGACATTGACTCATTGACCTTGACCTTGACCAATATATTTTAAGATTAATTGACCCTTGACCCTTGACCTTTGTGACCCTTGCCCCACCACTGGACCTTTCCCCTTTGACATATGACTCATAAGAAGGCCGAAAAAATAGCATATATTTCCTTACTACTCATTAATATAACGTCATCTTGTGTATTATGACTTAAAGTACGGAATACTGACAGTATTTCTTTTTATTTTGGACAGGCTTTCCTCTAAAGGGTAAGCCTCATTAATATAAGTTATATAGACAATTATTGTAAACTTTGCTAGATATAGTGTTAGACTTAGCTATATTTAATGCTGACAATTTAGCTTTTAACACAGTAAGCATTTTCATGTACCTAGAGAAGAAAGAGCAGAAGCTCAGTGTGAATCGAGGTTTCACTCAGTTCGCATCTCAATGCATATGAGACGAACTTGAATAATTATTATAAGTTTTAAGTGGATATTAAAGTCTTATTTTAATTATTAAAAAAGTTGTTTTTTAAAAAAAGCGACGTCCCCGAAATCATACCATAACTGGCGCAGTCGGTAGGACACTTCGGGAAAATTAGTGCATATAATTTTTCTTCAGTTTCAACTGTTAACCGAAGTGTCGAACAAAAAACCAACCGGCAAAGTGAATATTTGCAACCGTAGAGTGAACATCTACATCCGAACCAAAGTGAAGTGAAAAAAAATTGTGTAAAAGTTCAGTGCATCTCGCAATGAGCATAGAGTTTTGGATTTTGTAAGTAATACAAAGAAGAATAATCTTTGTGAATCTGTATACATTATCCTTGGTTATTTATAACATTTTAACTTTAAATAATAATTAAATTAAATTTTTACAATGGCAACTCCTGTTTTAAAAAATGAATATCTAGATATGATTCCGGAATATTCTGGAGAACCTACAATGTTAAGTAGATTCATATCAATTTGTGACAAAATAGTTGCTAAATTTTATGTAGCTAGTAATCCCGAAGACTTTCAAAATGAATATTTGATGCCAACGATTTTAGCTAAGTTAAAAGGATCTGCTTTAGAATTAGTTGTAAGTTCTAATAGTTATGCTTGGTTAGATGTAAGGAAAACACTTTTATCTTGTTATTCAGACAAAAGAGATTGCTTTACATTAAATCTCGAAATAGCTGAACTAAAAAAGAAGTCAATGAATCACCATTTAAATTCTATGACAGAATACAAAAATTGTTAAACCTGCAAATAGCATATTTTGTAAATAAAGAAGTAGGCAACCATTTGGCACTATGCGAGTATGTCCAAAAATTAGCTTTACGAGTTTTATTAAGAGGGCTACAGGAACCATTAGGTTCTCTTATGAGAACGAAAAATCCCACAGCTTTGGGTGAGGCACTTAACATGCTTACAAACGATTTCCAGTTTTAAAAACGGATTATTCCAAACAAACCGTTCCAACATTCCACCAAAAACCAATATATGCCAATCCGTAAACCAATACCTAACCATCAGTCACAACAAAACCCTTACAAACAATTGCATCAACCACCACAACCCAATTCTAACTATGGACACAGACAACCTTACAATCAGACACAAAAACATTTCGTAACTAATTATACTCCAAAAACAGATCAAAGTTATCGACCCACGCCAATGAGCATTTCGACTAGACAAACGGGCACCGCGATTAGACAAAATAAGTTATACCAGATGACCGGCAAGCAGGTTGACCAAGAAAGCGATGATCACGCGATGTACGAACTGACGAGGCAAATACCTAATATTTCCTTATCAGACCAGGATGTAACAGACGAGAACTCGGAAGAACAATGTTTTGACTACAACCACACTGACGAAGACTGTGAAGATAACCACTTAATCTCACAATCCGAAGAGAATAATTTTTTAGAGATGACCAACTCAGGAACCGATTTTCGATAATGAATCTGAGGAGTGATAACAATCACTTACCTTTTATATACGATCCGAAAACTAACTTTAAAATATTAATCGACACAGGTAGTACACGATCTTTTATAAGAAAATCATTAGGCCTAGAATGTTTTAAAACAAGTATAATTAAAGAACCTTTCAAGTAACCACTGCACATGGCGTTTCAAGAGAAAACTTTGGTTGTAAACTACCTTTGTTATTTAAAAAGGAAATGAAATTTTACCTTTTTGACTTCCATAAACAATTTGATCTATTGTTAGGTTTGGATAACATTAAAGATTTGGGAATACATTTAGATTTTATAAATAATAAGCTAATCTTGTGTGGTAAGGAGTTTCCTATTCATTACTTTAACACGGAAGAAGACGTATCACAAAAAATAACAGACTCTGTTAAACAACAAATTTCAAGTTACATAGTACAAGCTAGAACCAGTCAAATTATGAAAATTCCAGTAAATAATATAAATAACGGTGAAGGAGTGTTAGCATATAAACAAATAAATGGGTTAGAAATTCCTCAATGTTTAGTAACAGTACGTAACGGCGAAGCTCTTTGTCCCATTACTAACAACACAACAAGAAATATTAAATTGACTATAAATGAAAGATTTAAATTAAAACCCCTAAGTGATTACAATATTTATGAACCAAAAACATTGGACAATAGAATTAATTTTAATATGACTGATTACAAAAGTCGAAAAAATATTTTTGATTTGACAAAAATGAGAGTAGAACACATGAATTCGGAAGAAAATTTGCCATTACTAAATTAGTACAAGAGTACGCAGACATTTTTCATGTTGACGGAAATAACTTGACCTTCACTAATCAAATAAAACATATAATTCGAACCACAGACGAAATTCCCGTATATTCTAAAAACTACAGATATCCAGAAATTTATAAAACGAAGTTAACAAACAAATTGATGATATGCTGAATCAGGTATTATTCAACCTTCTCAATCCCCGTGGAACTCTCCAGTTTGGATTGTACCCAAAAGCAGGACGCCTCCGGTAAACAAAAATTTCGACTAGTAATAGACTTCAGAGGCCTAAACTCAAAAACAATTGATGACCGATTTCTTTACCAAACATAACAGATATTTTAGACAAATTAGGACGATCTCAATATTTCTCGACATTGGACTTAGCTTCAGGATTTCACCAAATGGAAATGGACCCAGACAGTGTAGAAAAACAGCATTTTCAACAGAAACCGGACATTACGAATTCTTAAGAATGCCTTTTGGTCTAAAAACAGTCCTCCCACATTTCAGAGAATTATGAACAATGTTTTAAGGGGAATTCAAAATGAAACATGCCTAGTATATTTAGATGACGTCATAATTTATTCGACCAGTCTCCAAGAACACATACAAAGACTTAGGGAAGTTTTTGACAGATTAAGGAAAGTAAATTTTAAAATTCAGTTAGACAAAACCGAATTTCTTGAAAAGAAGTAGCGTATTTAGGTCACCTAGTAACAGCAGAAGGTGTCAAACCAAATCCAGATAAAGTGAAAGCAATTAAAAACTACGTAATTCCAAAACCACCAAACAAATTAAGGGATTTTTAGGTCTATTGGGATACTATAGAAAATTTATTAAAAATTTTGCTGGAATTACTAAACCTTTTACAAACTGTTTGAAAAAGGTGCAACAATCAAAATAGACGATCCAAATTATATAAATTGTTTTGAAACTTGCAAGAATATATTATCTAATGAACCATTGTTACAATATCCATATTTTGAAAAAGAATTTAATTTAACTACGGATGCTAGTAATTTTGCGATCGGAGCAGTGCTTAGCCAAAATAAAAACGGAGCTGATTTACCTATAGCCTATGCGAGTCGAACGTTAAGTGATAGCGAAGTCAATTATTCGGCGATAGAAAAGGAATTACTTGCTATAGTATGGGCAACTAAATATTTTCGGCCCTATATCTACGGAAGAAAATTCAAAATTTATTCGGACCATAAACCTTTACAATGGCTTTTTTCAGTCAAAGAACCAAATTCTAAACTTCTTCGGTGGAGACTTAAATTAGAAGAATACGATTACCAAATAGTGTATAAAAAGGGCAAGTTAAATCAAAACGCTGACGCACTTTCTAGAATACAACTAAACGTTAGCGATACCAGTCCAGTGAACTCAGGATCAACGACCGATCAAGACATTCGGCAAACAGTAGCAGAATCAGTAAACTTATATTTTCCGGAATTAGACGAAGGACTTCCAGAAGTAAACGATGCTCAATCGATGTTAGCCAACATAGATGAAACGGAAGATATCTTAGTCGACTTGGCAGCAGCAGAAGATAACGTTGAAGATCTTTGAATGTAACCAGACGTTACATTCAAATTATGAAGGTAACACAGTGATTGGAATGCCAATTTTGGATGAACCTGTTAATTTTGGAAAAAACCAAATAATAATATCTCTTGTAAACTATAACCCCAAAAAAGTAAAAATACAAAAATTATTTAACAACAGTAAAACAAGCTTCATTGTAGAGATATCTAAAAATAATTTCGATAATGATGCCGTAAATTTTGTAAAACAATATTTAATACCAAATATAAAATATAGTATATACTTTGAAAACGATATTTATGAAAAATTTGCAACTTGCATAGCCGGACATTTTAAAAATTCGCAACTATGGTTAATTAAATGCACCACAAAATTAGTGGACATAACCGATGAAGAAGAGGTTCAGGAAATCATAAAAATTATCACGTAGGGAAAACCAACCATCGTGGAATTCAGAAACATACGAACAAATAAAAGGGAGATATTATTGGCCAAATATAAAAATCATATTCAAAATTTCGTAAACAACTGTGACATTTGCTTAAAAACAAAGTACGAAAGGATACCCTTAAAGCTAGAAATGAATTTAACACCAACAGCTACGAGACCACTACAGATAATGCACGTGGACAGTATTACGTATGATAAGCAAAAGTTTCTAAGCATTGTTGATAGCTTCTCTAGATATGCGCAGATGTATTTTATTGCAAGTGCACAGGCTGTCGAAATAGTCAGCAAATTCTTGGAGTTCTTTTCTCATCATGGCATACCAGAAGTTATAGTAGCAGATAACGGCGTGGAATTTAATAACAGGTTAGTAAAAGAAATGATGGATTTACACAAAATAAAAATTCATTTCATAAGCACACAACATCCACCATCTAATGGGATGGGAGAAAGATTACATTCTACACTAATAGAACATATAAGATTATTAAACAACCAATCTGAATTTAAAAATGAAACAATAAAAAATAAAGTAAAATATGCAATAATCGCCTACAACAACAGTATATATTCTGTAACGAAATTAACTCCGTTTGAAATTTTAAATGGACACATAAATTCCAATTCACTTTTAGATATTGACGTTGAGAGACAAGATATGAATGACTACGTTGCCACCCACAAAGAAAGGACACACAGATTGTATGAGATTATTAGAGAAACAAACCAAAATACAAAGGAAACTATTTTAACTAAAAGGAATGTCAATAGAGAATTAGTACCCGAAATTCCATCTGATATTTATGTCAAAACTGTACAGAAACAAAATAAAACTAAAAACAAATATAATAAAGAAGAAGTTACTTCAGTAAACGCGGAATTAAAAACGGCAAAAATTAAAGTGAGACACCCTAACACCAAACAAAAAATCCATCTATCAAAAATTAAAAGACCAAGGAAAATCAGTAAAATTCCAAAATCTAATGATCCTTCTATAAATCCTGTTCCAGGTCCCTCCTCTTCTTTCAGGGAGTAATTAAAGATAAGCTAGAGATAATTTATGTAGAAAATAAAGTTAATATTAAGAAAACTAGGTATACTTCAATCAAGTATAATTTCCACAAAATAATTGTTCAGTGAAATATAAAAAATTCATCAGTTCTATAATAACAAATTACCATTAGAGCCAAAAATAGAAAATATGTGGGCATTTGAAAGTGTAATAGACGTAAGTTGTAAAATTAGAGCTAAAAGAAATAGTATATTTACTGAAATTGCTTATTGTAAATGAAATAGACTATAATATTTATAAGTTGTTATTTGTACCAACCAAATATGAATCAGGATATAACTGTAATTCCTAGAGTAAAATATATGATAATGTCTAAATCTAAGTTAGGTAAGGTTAAACTCTTAGGTTTAAAACAGTAATTGTAAGAACAAAATTCATCCAAAATA
>JAJIZJ010000346.1:0-22287 GCA_022606455.1 Callitettix versicolor | reverse complement strand
AAATTATAACGCTATAATATATACCTAAGAAAAGATAATATAGTAGTATACAAAACCTTATTATAATACCTTATAGGAACTATAGACTTAGGAATTCTATTTAGAAGAGACCCCTTAAAGGGTCTAGAAGGATATATCGATTTATTATACGCTAATACAGAAGACGGAAAATCTACCGAAGCGTATATTTAGTTCTTTGCTAGTACCCTAATCTTATAGAGCTTAAAAAGATAAGATATTATAGTAGCCTTATTAACTATAGCCGAATACTATACCCTTACGACTATAGCGAAAGAGGGACTTTACCTTGCTAAAATTACTACAGACCTTTTACTTATACCCCTATTAAACTAAGATAAAGAATTCGACAAAAATATCCTAATCACCCTATTCTATGATTCCGATAATACTATCACGACCGTTATAAACCCTAAAGTCAGCCTAAAATTATCCTAGATTAGCACGAGATACTATTTAATCAGGGATCTTATTAAAAAGAACCTTATCTAATTAATTAGTATCCCGAGCAAGGACAATACCGCTAATATACTTACTAAAACTAAGCCTAATAGGATCTTTCAAGATAATCGTGCTAGATTATTGTATATAAGAGATTATACCTAACCCTCCCTTCCAAAATTTTATTATATTACACTATTATATATATAATTCTTTATATTACTACTAGTCCTAGGGGGTGTAAGAGAGTTTGCCCTCTCAGGATATTTGTTATGTTATGCAAGGCCTAGTAGCGGTTATATAGCTTAAGGGTTTTTCCCTCATCGTGGGTTTTCCTCTCTTCCTCCTCTTTAGACTTCCGAATCCCAGTTGATCTCGCCTCCAGATTGCTTCCTAAATTTATTAATATTTTATGCCTTGTAGACCTGTAGGGTCTATTAGTTATACTATCCTTTCTATTTAACTAGGAAGTATATTTTGTTTTTAATATCTTATTCGTTCTTAATTTCTTCTATCTTATACTTATTATTATCCTCTAGTTTAGATATTAGTAGGGCTTCCTCTTTTAATTTAGCTATCCGCTTCTAGGGCTTAAGTAGAGAAATATAGAAGATATTATATATCTAACTATATTACTTAGATAGCGCTAGCTAGTAGGCTTACTTCCTAATAGTTTCTATAACTCGGAAGGGTCTAATAAAGCGAGGAGATAGCTTCTAGTTAGTCTTAAGTTATAGGTTTTTTATAGATAGGCCTATAAGAGTCCTCTTCTATAAGATCTAGGATTAGTAGTTCTTATTATAGTTCCTTATTATAGATTTAGCCGCTAATCGCTAGTATTCCTTAAGGCGTCCGCGGGTCTATTTAAGCTTCTATAATCTTACTATAGTAGCTAGGACCTTTAGGTTCTAGAGTCTCGTTCTTACTTCTATATAGATCGCGTTAGTTAGTATCTCTCTTCCTAAGATTTTATTCTCGAAAACCTTCTCGGAAGTCTAGGGAGTAGCCTATTAGGGCTTCGAATAGTAAGATACTAATACTTAAGTTTTTAGTGTTATTATATATATACTTCGCTATCCTTAGTAGGGATAGCTATATTATCTAGTCTTTATTTATAAAGTATCGTAGATAGTACTCTAATATCTAGTTTATTCTCTTAGTCTAGCTATTAGTCTATAGATAGAATATAGTAGATAGCTATAATCGTATTCTCGAGATATAGTATAGTTTTATCTAGAACTAGCTTATAAATACTAGCCCTCTATCGCTTACTATCCCTTCTAGCTATCTATATTTTAACTCTATTTTATTATAGACTATTTTAGCTAGTTTAGCCGCTATTATTATTACGGATACTAGTAGGAAGGTACTTATCTTCGTAAATCGGTCTATAATTACTAGAATTATATTAATATACTACTTCTTCTAGATTACTAGTAGTAGACCTATAATAAAGTCTATCGAGATTTCTGTAAATAGATAGGAGGGTATTAGTAGTAGTTATAGCTCTCTATAGGGCTTATATTATCGTAGTATAACCTCTTAGTAGGTCTAGTATAATCCTATATAGTTAGCTATATCTTAGTTAAGATTAGGCTAGTAGAACTTCCTTTTAATTAGGTCTAGTATTCTAGTCCTCCTAAAGTACCTAGCTATTAGGTTATTATAGTAGATACTTAGTAGTCTTATTCTTAGATTACTTCTTATAGGGATATAGATCCTATAGCGGAATTATACTAGCCTCTTAGGGCTAATACTCTAGCCCTTCTACTTCTAGTTATATCCTTATATAGTAGTCTTATAGCGCTAGGTCTCTAGATCTTCTTCCTAAAGCTTCTAGAGGAGGTCCTTTAGGCTTTTACTAGTATCCTAGTAGGCTATCTTAGAGGTATAAGCTATTTAGACTTAGGTATAGGAGACTAGCTACGCGCGATCCTAGCTCCTCCTAGTTAGTCCTCCTAACTAACTTATCCTACCCCTTATTTTCTTTAAAGATAGGGATCTATAAGATTAGGTCCTTTACTATTAGTAATAGGATTCCTATAGTTAGTAACTAGATATCTACCTCCTAGTAATTAGCTAGGGTTCCTCGACTAATATCTACTTTTATAGTAGTAAGATTAAGTTAATCTTATAGTTAGCTAGTAGCTATTACCTAGAGGGCCTATTAGTAGGGTTTAGCTTCCTACGCGATATTTTATTATAAAATTAAAGGAGGTTAGGGATAGATACTATCTTACCTATCTCCTATTTAGCTTAGTCTATTTTATAAAGGCCTATAGATTAGCGTAGTCTAAGTAAATCTTGATTAGGTAGATACTTCTCTCTAGATAGTATTACTAGTATTTAAAAGAGTATATAATTACGAATAGCTCTTAGTCTAGGGTTCCCTATTAGGTCTCCGCCCCTAAGAATTTCTTAGACTATATCAGCTACTAGGTACTAAGCCCCCTAGTTATTTAGCTAGGATATAATACTAGCTATAGCTCTATTTAATATATTAGTTTTAAGGCGGATAGGCTTTATAGGATCGAAGTATTATAGTAGAAGGGCTATCTAGAAGATAGCGATTAGGCGCTAGAAGGCTATTCTTTCTTTAAGTATTAGGGATATCTTCCTAGTTTCTTACTATTTTTACTTCCTTTAAGGAGTAAGATAAGAGATAGAGATAATCCTTAAGTAGTTCTAGATAAATCTTCTATAGTAGTTTATAAATCCTAGGAAAACTTAGATATCCTAGTAGATAGTTAGTAGCTCCTAGTTTATAATATCTTAGACTTATTAGGGGTCTATAGATACCCTATCTATTAAGATAATAAATCTAAGAAAGTCGATCTAGGATAAGTAGAATATATACTTAGAAGCTTTCATGTATAGGCTAGCTTCCTATAGCTAGGAGATAATATCCTAGAGATATTCTATATACTCCTCTCTAGTCTTAGAGAAGATAAGGATATTATTAAGATAGATAATTATATAGATATCTAGGATATTATAGAGGATAGTATAGATATAGTTTTAGAAGATAGCTAGTATATTAGTAAGACTAAAAGGTATAACTATATACTTAAAGTATCTATAATAGGTCCGGAAGGCGGTCTTCTACTTATCCTCTTTCTTAATACGAATCTAGTAGTATATATCTTAAATATTAATCTTACTAAAGAATTTTATATTAGATACCTAGTCTAGGATCTTAGAGATAAGAGGAGTAGAGTATTAGTTCTTAATTAATACTTTATTAAGCCTCCTATAGTTAATATATAGTTATAGGGTTCTATCTACTTTAGGAATAAAGAGGATTAGGGCGCTAGTAGGGCTCTTAGAGGGCCTAATATATCTATTCGCTATATTCTTATTAAGATAATATTTTAGCTTCTCTAGTTCCTTCTAAGAGAGGAGGTAAATAGGCCTAAATAGTATCTTTATATTAGGTAGGAGATTAATTATATAGTTATACTAGTTTAATTAGGAGAGGGTTTTTAAACTTATTAAGGAGAAGAATTCTTAGTAATCCTTAAGCTCTAGAGATAGATCTAGATTACTCTTCTCTTTTTATCTCTTATCTAGGAAGAGCTAGATTTCTTTAGGTTCTAGTAGATATACTACTATAAAGATATAGGCTTTATTCTAGATAGCCTTTATAAACTTTCTAGGTTTTAATAGCTTAAAGAAGGGTGAGCTAAACTACTACTACTAGTCTCTTATAGATAGGTAGATATTAAGATTATATAGAGTTATTATAGAGAGAAGGACTAGGCTATCTTCTAGCTATAGGTCTTAGTCTATTACTATATAGGGGCGAACGAATTAGTATATTATACTATAAGAGTTAGTAGCCTAGATAGGGATCTTCTATATCTTATAGATAGGTATCTCTATATATTTACTATATTAATTAGGAGGATAGTTAGCTTTACTTAGTTAAACTTATACTACTATATAAATTCCTAGCTAACTAGGTCGACTTTAGTCCTACTATTAAGGTCTATATAGATATTAAGATCCTCTCGGATAGTAATATTAATATTAAAGTAAGTCCTAGTTCCTATAAGTATATAAGATAAGGAAGAGATATTCTCTTTATCTTCTAGTCTTTTTCCTAGATAGCTACTTAGACTATTTTCCTCTTTTATTAGTATTTATTCATAAAGTATTCCTCGCTCCTATAGAGATAGTAGATCTTCTTCTTACTATCCTCTCCTATTAGATTACTATCCTAGGACTTTTCTTAAGGCTTCTAGTCCCTATCCTTTTAATCCTTCCTTTTCTAGGATCCTAGTAGCTCCTCTATTAGCCTTCCTATTAGTAGTAGAGGCCTTATTAGAGTCTTATATTTCTTCCTAATTATCTAGATTTCCTAGTAATAATAGGCTATATTAATTATTTTATCTTAGGTTTCTAGGAGTTAGATCTAGTAGAGATAGATATTATACTATAGATTATACTATAGCTTTATAAAGTAGATAAGGGCCTATTCCTTCTTATAGGCCTATAGGAAGTATTATTCTAGGATATTAAGATAGATATAAAACTCTCATGAGATCTTTATCTCTCTATTAGTAAGCCTTCTCTAGCTAGGATATAATCTCGGATTCTAGGCTTATAGTATTCTTAATTAGGATTAGGATCTATTTTTTAAAGTATTCCTAGTCTTCTTCGAGAGGATAGTAATACGCTAGACTCCTCTCTTTATAGTACTAGTACTATCTCTACTAGTAGGTAGTATCTATATATATAAGGGCCCTAAGAATCTTATACTTCTCTATACTATATTTCCTTAGGGCTTCCTCGAACTACTAGCGAAGATTAAGGAGCTATTCCTAATACTTCTAGAGAGATAAATTTCTTAGAGAAGATAGGGATATTAGAGAGTCTAATCTCCTTAGTATCCTATCTATCCTTCTTAGAGTCTTTATAGGATAACTACTAGGGTTATTAATTTAGAGGTCTATCTAGAGATTAGCGATCTACTAGCGTAAGATAGTAAGCTACTCGAGCTTCTAGAATTATCTCTTAGGTTACTATAAGATATATATTAAGAGACCTAGGGCTATTAGGCTTCTCTTTAGGGGTCTCTAGAGAGTCTTTAAGAAGATTTAGAGTAGTTTCTACTAGCTAGAATAGAGGAGCTCCTAGATTAGTAGTATCCTCTAGGCGAGAGCGATCCTATAGCTTATTAGTATAGCTATAGATTTAGGGCGCTATCTTCTTATAGTAATAATTAGGAGAGAAGAATTAGAATTATAATAAGATCTACTAGTATAAGATAGATAAGAGGGTTAATCGTTAGGGAAGAAGAAGACGCTATAGATTATAATTTAAAATTAAGACTAATTCTTAAGGATCCCTCGAGGTTCCCTCGAGGATAGCTATCTTATAGTTTCTTAGGGTCCTATACAGAAGCCTAGTAACCCCCTCTCCTTTATACTTACAAGGGGGGGAGAACCTAAGAGGTTCGAAACCTTCGTAGAGGTTATATAACCTAGGCTTAGTCCTTAAGGCCCTAGGCCCTATAGGATCTAGAGGATATATATAAGGGATCTAATAATTAGCTTCCTTTTCGCTAGATTAGCTATCCTCTACTAGGATTATAGTATATCCTATAGGGGTATGAGAAGGGTGCCTAAGGCCCGCTTCCTAGGTTCTCTTATTATTCTAGATAGCTATTAGTTAGCCTAGGATCGTCTTCCTAATAATATATTTATCCTAGTTATTAGTTACTAGCTCAGGGAACCTCCTGGCTTCTAGCTATATTTCCTTAAGGACTCTAGTTTATAGTTAGCCTCTGCTACTATTTATAGGAGCTATAGTCTATTATAAACTCCCTATAAGGGGGTTACTATAAAGGTTCTACTAGTCCTACTTTATCTCTTTCTAGATTTTTATAATATTACTATCTAGGAATTCTATAACCTACTCTATCTTCTACTAGTTATTATAGAACTACTAGAAGTATCTATACTAGAAGGCTTCTTATTTAGATTTAAATAGATTATATTCTCTAGAGCTATTAAGCGTAGAATATTACTATATTATTAGGAGTCCGGGGTTCTCTAGGCTCTATTATAGCTAGTATAGGTACTCTATTCTCTTAGGATATAACTAAGAGGGCTAGTAGGATATAGTCCTTCTCTCCGGTCTTCCTATATATTAGTAGTTAGCTTCCCATAGAAGAGGCCCTATAGATCTAGGGATTTCTATCTATAGAATTATAGTAGTCCTAGCTTATTCCTAAAGCTATATTAGTAGTTTATTCTTCTCTAGGATAAGTATAGGCGCTTCTTAAGATCCTCGAGCTTCTACTTTTAGGCCTTAATTTTTAGCTCGCTCTCTATTCCCTCTTACTTTAGGGCTAGGAGCTTAGATAGGCTCTATTCAGCTTCTTAAATTATCTCCTAAGCGCTACTCGCGTCTATCCTCTACTCTTAGTTAGGAGATATATCTACTCCTAGTATATCCTATAGTTCCCTAGTTAGGGTTAGTACTTAGGTTTTATTTACCTAGTCCTAGGATTCTAGGGACCGCCCTATCGACTAGGTCCCCTCTCGTTTAAAAGTATCTGTACCAGGTACTATTATAGATCCTTCCTATTAAACTCCTAGAGGGAACGATTAGAATATTAGGACCTAGGAGGGTCCTATAAGAAACTTAGAGTAAGAGTAAGAGGATCTATAGGGTCTAGATTATATTTAAACTAATTATTAAGGGTTCTATATCCTCTACCTCCCCTATATATATCTCTCTAGCTATAGGTTATATAACCTACGGTCCTATAGGTTATTAGTAATCCTAGTACCGCCCTATCCTAGTCTAGGTTAGGTAACCCTAGGGTCCTAAGGCCCTTAGGCTTCCGGGCTATCCTATATAGGCCTTTACCTAGCTGGTCTGGTATATATACCGTTATATTATTATAGTAATCGACTACGTAACTAGATAGCTAGTAGCTAAGGCTATTCTAGAAGCTATAGAGGAAGCGCTTAGGACCTTCCTCTATAAGAAGATCTTTATAAACTATAGAGCGCTACTCGAAATCCTCTCCGATAATAGTTTAAACCTCCTTTTAGGTATAGTTAGCTACTACTTAAACCTACTAAAGACTTAGTACTAGCTAACTATCTCCTACTACTCCCTATATAAATAAGGAAGGTAGAAAACCTTAATAGCCTACTTAGCTATATATTAATAAAGTATCTTATAGGAAAGCTAACAAAGGCGTAGGACCTATACCTAGCGTAGGCGATCCTAGCTATATAGATCTAGGAATACGTACAACTAGGTATAGCCCTTTCTTTCTAGTTTATAGAGTCTATCTCCGCTTACTAGATAATAACTTAATAAAAGAACCCTTAGCGTATATAGGGCGCTCTAAGGAGCTCTAAGATATAAGTAACGCCTATACTAAAGCGAATAAATTACTACTATCTAGAGTAATCCGGACTAATAGGATTAGGGATAGCTAGGTAATAAAGACGAGCTTTAAAAAGGAGATTAGGTCCTTATTCGGAACGAGTTAGTATAGAAATTCAAGAGTAAGTAGTTTAGACCTTTTAAAGTCCTTATAATATACCTACTTAGTATATATATACTAGAAGAACTAAGCGGATAGGTCCTAAAGAATCTAATTAATAGTTTATAGCTAATTAAGGCTAATATAAAGGATCCAGGAAGCCTATAGATATTATAGGTAGTATAAGTAGTACTCTAGAAATAGGAGATCTAACTAAGACGATCCTAAGAGCTACTAAAAATTATTAAATAGGATAATACTCTCTATATATATAGGACTTATCTACTTTTATAAAGGAAGAATAGAACTAATTCCTAATAGACTAGGCTAATAGTATACGCCTAAGTAAAGTAGGGAAGGAGAATATTATAATAAAAATCCTTAAGTAGAGCTATAAATATATTAATAGAGAAAATAGGAAGACTAAGAAACACGTAATAGACTAGAAGGAGCTCTAATTACCTATATCTAGGGATAAGCTCTAAGATACGGACTCACTAGGATCTAGTAGACTACTACTAGGAGACTTTCGGAATAGCTAGAACGCTAACTAGGATAAATAAGACTTATTTAATAGACCTCTTACTATCGTAGTTCCTATAAGGTACTAATACTAATATAAAGTATATTAAATTTAAATATCTATATTAATACTAGAAGGATATAAAAAAGAGATTACTTTCCTAAACGCTTCTTAATAGAGATAAATAGATTATTATTACTATCGCTACTATTATTATTATTGTTATTATTATCCTCAGAACTTAATCTACCTATTCTCGACTAGATATATCTCTAAGACCTCGAGATCGCTCTTTTAAAGCTATAATTATCTCTAGAATTATCTTATAGGCCTCTAATATAACTATAAAATTATTCTTATTATAAACCTAAGAATTCTTTAAGAGACTAGATAGCTATAAATTCTTAAAGAAGATACATTATTCTTAGTCTTACCCTTCCTCTTCTTAGACTTAGTATCCTAGCCCTTCTTTTCCTCTTAGAACTATCCTTTATCGCTATTATTATTATAAGACTACTTCTTATCCTTAATATCGCGCTATCTATAGTTAGTATAAGGTATTATTAGTAAATAGAGGAAGATATATCTTTCTATTTTTAACTAATATATAGGAGAGGTATATCCTATTATAATACTTCTATATCTAAGGATTAAGGAGCTTATCTCTCTATAAGAAATACTAAGAGATATTACTATTAAACTAGTAATTCCTATAATCTTCGGCCTCCTAATAGACCCTTTTATAGGATCCTAAAGATATAGTAAGTCTTAAATAGGCTATTCTAGTTACTATATAACTAGTACTCTATACTAGTAGGAGCTATTTTACTAACCTATTAAGTAAAGGCTACCTAAATCTTTATAAGGATACTATAATCCTTCGGATCGTCGTTCCTCTAGTCTATATCTTAAATCTATATACTACTAGT
This sequence comes from Callitettix versicolor, assembly GCA_022606455.1. Taxonomy (NCBI): domain Eukaryota; kingdom Metazoa; phylum Arthropoda; class Insecta; order Hemiptera; family Cercopidae; genus Callitettix; species Callitettix versicolor. The sequence goes on along the minus strand of JAJIZJ010000346.1, from coordinate 12,866 downwards.
CTAAGAGTCCTTTATATAATTAGTCTTAAACTAGCTTAATAGAGGATTCCTATAGATATCTAAGCCTATCTATAGCCCTTTAATCTATATATTATATATATAGAAACTCTTCTTACGTATAGCTATAAAAATCTTAGCTAGGATATATATTATCTTAATAATCTTCTTCTTTCTTATTAATAGAGCTATCTATAACTAAGTAGTCTAAACCTAGCGCTCGATAATACTACTAAAGAAGGGCCTAGGAGATAGTAATAATATAGGAGTATAAGACTCTAAAAGCTCCTAATTACTTATAGGCTAGTCCTTAGATAGCTAAGGACTTAAGAAAGCGCCTAGTAGGGAGAGGTTTAGAATAAGAGGAGATAAAGGAGAAGAAATAAGTTTAGTAATAGGATTAGCTACTAGCTTAGAAGAAGAACGAGGAACTAAAGACCTATTAGTAGCTTAAAGATCTAGTTCGGACTTAGAATAAGCTACCTAGCCTAGGAAAAAGTCTTAAAATATATAGGATAATCTAAATAGTATTAGAGAGGATAAGAAGGAAGGATAAAGAAGAGAAGAAGCGATTAGGAGGAATTACCTATATTTATAAAGAGGATTCCTTTATTCCTCCGGACTACCCTAATAGAGACCTTTAATAGATATTAGCTATATATAGTAGTTATAAGTAGCTAGAGATAATATTATACCTTTTCCTTTATTAAAACCCCTATTATTTTAACCTTACTATATATATATAAATATACTAAGGCGGGAACCTATAGATATAACCGAACGGAGCGATAGTAAGCCTAGACTATACTACCCTAAAGCTTAGGGCGAGTTTAGTCTAAGTAGAGGATAAGATCCCGGAAGGATAGTTACGTAAGTCTAGGACTTACGTAACTACCCCTATCCAGCCCTATATAGTCCTATGACCGTCCTTATAGACCTAGTACTTAAGGGGACGATAGATATACTTCAAAAATCAACCTTCTTTTACTCTTCGAATCACAACAACCTTAATACTATATATTTCGAACTAGGTTTTTACCTAGCCGTAGTATAAATTCGCGCGTTATCTTACTAGAATATAATTCCTAGCTTATAGTAGGGGATAAGACCCTCTTTGAGCGTAGAAATATACGAATTCTGTATATATCTACTACAAGCGCTAGAAAAATCACGTTCTATAATTACTAACTCTAAGTAGCTACTAAGCTAGATTACGCCCTAATATATCTACTAGATATCGCGTATATAAGGCTTAAGATTTATAAGATTAGGCTAGTAGGCTTCTAGTTTAAATCGCTAGACCTAGGCGCTCCTAGTACCGATCGATTTTAAGTATCTTTTAACCGAATATTTATCCGAGAAGATCTAGCGATCCTACAAGATATTCGAGCGCTATTTTAATATAAATCGGTATTAGGCGCGAACGCTAGCTAACTTCAGGGGGATTATATATCTCGAATAATATTTTCGAGAAGGTCTTACTTAATTAAAATCTAGCGAATAGTAGATTTAGATAGCGTTCTAGGGGTCTAGGCTTATAGGGTTATATAGCTCTATTTTAGATATTAGTGGGCCTAAAAATAGACCTAGCGAAATACGCGAGGGCTAATTAATATAGGCCTACTGCTACGAGGGAGGAATTTAGTAGTTTAGTAGTTATCGTAGCGCTTCTTAGTAGCGTTAATAGCGCTATAGGAGTAGCTAAATTCGCGTAGTATGTTCAGACTTTTGGAGCCTACTATGGCTAGGACGCTAACTAGGACAAACGGGACTTATTTAACAGACCTCTCGCCGTCGTAGTTTCCTACGAGGTACTAATACTAATATAAAGTATATTAAATTTAAACGCCTATACTAACGCTTTCAAAATATACGAAAAGGAGATTACTATCCTAAACGCTTCTTAATAGAGATAAATGGGTTACCGTCCATATTATCCTTATTACTATTATCGTTATTATCGTTATCCTCGAGCTTAATCTACGGATTCTCGACTAGGTACGCCTCTAGGACCTCGAGATCGCTCTTTAAAGCCGCGATTATCTCCAGAATCGCCTTATAGGCCTCTAACACGACTATAAAGTTATTCTTATTATAAATCTAAGGATTCTTTAAGAGACTAGATATTACGAATTCTCGAAGAAGGTACTATTACCCTTTATCCTTCTCTTTCTTGAAGCTTACTATCCTAGCCCTTCTTCTTTCTTCTTAGAGCCTTATCGCTATTATTATTACGAGACTACTTCTTATTCTTGGTATCGCGCTTTACCTATAGTTAGTATAAGGTATTATAGACGAATAGAGGAAGATATACCTTCCCTATCTTTAACTAACGCGTAGGAGAGATATATCCTATTATAATACTCCCTATATCTAAGGATCAAGGAGCTTCTTCCTCTATAAGGAATACTAAGAGGTATTACTATTAAACTAGTAATCCCTATAATCTCTAGCTCCTAATAGATCCTCTTATAGGATCCTAAAGATATAGTAAAATTAAGTAGGCTATTCTAGTTACTATATAACTAGTACTCTATATTAGGAGGAGCTAGTTTACTAACCTATTAAGTAAAAGGCCTAAATCTTTATAAAATTTACTATAATCCTTTAGATCGTTATTTCTCTAGTCTATATCTTAAATATATATATTATTAGTCTTAGAGTCCTTTATATAATTAGTCTTAAACTAGCTTGCTAGAGAGATTCCTATAGATATCTAAGCCTATCTATAGCTCCTTAATCTACGCGTTATATATATAGAAACTCTTCTTACGTTATAGCTATAAGGATTTTAGCTAGGGTATATATTATCTTAATAATCTTCTTCTTCCTTATTAATAAAGCTATCTATAACTAAGCGATCTAAACCTAATACTTAGTAATATTACTAAAGGAAGATCTAGGAGGTAGTAATAAAATTAGAGTATAAGTCTCTAAAGCTTTTAACTACTTATAGACTAGTCCTCGGATAGCTAAGGACTTAAGAAAGTATCTAGTAGGAAAGGTTAAGAATAAGAGAAGATAAAGAGAGAGAAATAAGCCTAGTAATAAGATTAACTACTAGCTTAGAGAAGAAGAATAAGAAACTAAAGACCTATTAGTAGCTTAAAGCTCTAGTTTAGACTTAGAATAAGCTATCTAGCCTAGCAAAAAGTCTTAAAATATATAGAATAACCTAAATAGTATTAGAAAGAATAAGAAGGAAGGATAAAGAAGAGAAGAAGCGATTAGAGTGAATCATCTATACTTATAAAGAAGATTCCTTTATTTCCCCTAGACTATCCTAATAGAGACTTTTAATAGGTGTTAGCTATATATACTTATATAGTAGTTATAAGTAGCTAGAAATAATATTATATCTTTTCCCTTTATTAAAACCCCTACTATTTTAATCTTACTATATATATATATATATATATGATATACTAAGATAGGAACCTATAGATATAACCGAATAGAGCGATAGTAAGCTTAGACTATACTACCTAAAGCTTAGAGCGAGTTTAGTCTAAAGTATAATCCCGAGCTACCCTATAGGCTACCCTCTCCGGATCTATAGATACTTCTAATCTACTAAGATCGGGCACGTAACCCTATAGTCTATATTTCTCTTATACTTATAATATTATACCCTTTTACCTCCTTTTTAGATTATATCTAGTAGTAAACCCTCTTTAGAGGGGCCTTCTATAGTCCCCTTACTAGGCTAAAGCGTACTATTCGAGAACGCTTTAGCTTAGGAAAAGATCCTCTTAATCTAGACTATAAGACTCTAAAGATCTCGAGGTTATATTATATCTAATAGGTATCTATAAGAAAAAGGACTTTAGGGAATAATAGGCCTTATATAAAATTTTCTTACCTAGTATAAAGACTAACTCGCGAGTCTAAGAGAGACTCTAAGGATCTACTCTTATATAATTATAGCTAATCTACTCTAATTATATATAAAATTTTCCTTCTAAACTATAGAATACCTAAGAATATTAACTCCTATAGACTTAGGATATCCTTCTAATTAGTAATACTAGGACTTCTTCCTAAAGAGATACCTTAGAAGTAAAACTAATTACTTAATATAGTAAATAGATAAAGTTCTTAAGAGACTATCGCTTATCCTAGTAAGAGAGTTAATATCTCTATTAGAATAAAAGCTATAGAGATAATCTTAAGGAATCCTTCTTAAATAAAAGGAAATAATAGAACTAACTAGGGATAATAAGAAAGATACTAGCTAGGCCTAAAATATTATTAGGCCTATATAGGCCTAATCTTACTATCCTATATCGCCTAAGATTCTTATAGCCTTAGTAGTCTCCTACTAGAAGTAGCTAATAAGTTCTACTAAGCTATCTAAACCGCTAATAATCCTTTAGTCTAGATAAGTACTATAAAGACTACTATCTAAGAACTATAGGTCCTTCTAGCTATAATTATCTAATATTAAGCTAAGAGACTCCTATAGCCTTAGAATTTACTCTAACTTAGCTATTATCTAACCCTCTAGATAAGATCGCGATAAAAAATATACTTCTTAAGAAGATCTATACTATTAAGAAATATAATAGTATAATTAAGAATAAAGATATAGAAAAGTTTATTCGCGACTATAACTAATTCTTTAAGAAGATAACTTAGCTCTCTAGAGCGATTATCCTAGATTTACTTAAAATTATCTATACCTATAGAGCCTTAACTAGTAGGGCCTTAATAGCCTAGTGAATATATAAATAGTAACTTAAAGGCTTATATAGCGCTAAGATATCTATATAGGAGTAGTTTATAGAGTAGATCCTATAAGAATTTAGCGAATATCTAGGCCTAGAGAAATAATAGAATAGATTTACTAATATATAGTAAGACTAGAACTAGCCCTTTATAGAGTATATAATAAATCTCTAATAAGCTACTATATCTACTAAGATCGATCTCTCCTAAATAGATACTAATCTAGTACTTATATAAGAGAGCTTACTAAATCTATAGTAGAAGTAGGCTAAAGATTAGGAATACCTAAAGACCCTATAGGATACTATTAATCGCTTTATCTAGTATAAATAAGATACTATAATCGCGAGATATATCTCGTAAGACGCTCGTGATTATAATAGAGAATATTTAGATAGACCTAAATATAATATATTCTAAAGCTATCTAAATTATAGGCGCTACTCTAATAATAGCCTATATTACTATATATATAGCTAATATAGGTATCTCGCGAAGGACTATTAATCTAGAAGACCCTAAGAGAATAGGGCCTAAATCTTAAATAATAAGATCTAGTAGAAGATAAAAAATATATCTAGCTAGATAAGTTAGAGGCTCTTATTAGCTAAGTTAAAGTAGTCTTAGAGATCTCTAACTACTAGGCCTAGATCTCCTAGATCTAAAGTAGTTAGAGAATTCCTAGCCTAATAGAAGTCTCTTCTTAATTAGTTAGTCCCTAATATTCTACTAACTTAAGATTAGACTAAAGTCTAGGTAAGTAGAAGTATAGATACTCCTTAATAGTAGAGCTACTTATATCTTTATATTAGCTATAATTATTAAGAGATTAAAGAGATAGATCCTCTACCTAAAAAGACCTTAATCTTTATATATATATACTAGATAGATATATAGTCTTTACTAATCTTATTATTTAACTACTAGTATCTATTAGGACCTAGAAAGGATACCTAATAGTAAGAGTCCTTAATCTACTAAATCTTAATATTATCCTAGATTAGGACTTCTTAGCTACTAGTAACTCCTATATTAACTAGGTTATCTCTATAATAACTATCTATAACTATAAATAATTATATTAGATTAAATCTCTTACTCTACTCTATAACTAGGAGCTTAAGGAAGCTAAGATTAATCTTCTTAGTAGATACTAAATATACTATACTTTCTAAAAATAACTACTAAAGAACTATTAATAGTTATTTAAGAAGTATTAGATCCTAGAAGCCTAGAAAGAAGGCCTTCTAGTATAAGAATCCTATAATCTATAATCTTATCTAGAAGTATAATAATATTATATAGATAAGCTACCTAACTAACTTATCTCTAAGTATAATATCTCCTATAATATTAATATAGATAGCGCGAAACCTATTAATATTAATTTATATCTCCTCTCTCGAGTAAGAAAATAAGGAAATAAATAGACTAGATCGAACTTCTATTAAAGAAAGACCTAATCTATTTCTCTACTAGCCTATAGGGATTCCTAGTCCTCTTTATTAAGAAGATAAATAGGAAATAGTATATATATATATTAACTATTAGGCCCTAAATTAAGTAATTCTTAAGAATAGCTACCCTCTTTCTAGGATCTAAGAGCTTTTAGACTAGATTAGAGAGTACTTATATCTTATTAAAGATTAATCTTATCTCTAGTTTCTAGTAGATCTATCTAACTAATTAATCTATATCTAAGACTATATTTAATATAATCTAGGAAAGTATAAATAGATCGCGATACTATTTAGTCTATATAATACCCTAGTAATCTTCTAAATACTTATAAATAATATACTACGCCCTTCTTAGAGAAGTTTATAGTTATCTATCTTAATAATATACTTATCTTTTCTAAGATAAGAGAGAAATACTATAAATATCTTAAGTAGGTCTTTAAAGTCCTCTAAAACTAGAAGTTAGTTATCTAATCTAAGAAGTATATATTTATAACTAATTAACTCGACTTCTATAGCTATATTATTAGAAATAGGTAGATCTAGCCTATATAGGCTAAGATTAAGATTATCTAATCCTAGCTAAGATCCTAGAATATCTATAAGATATAATAATTCCTTAGTCTTATAATATACTACTATTAATTTATTTAGGACTTTATATCTATATATATCTCTCTCTATAAACTCCTAAAGGAGTTAGACCTAATATTTATAAATAGAAGTTCTACCTAATTAGTAGACTATCGCCTATAAATAGGCTTTTATAGAGATTAAAGGACTCCTATTATTAGAACTAGTTCTTACCTAATCTAATCTAGCTAAGCCTTTTATTATTAAGATAGATATATTAGAGTAGGCTATTAGGATAGTCCTATACTAGATAAAGGCTAATAGTAAACTTTACCTAATTATCTTTAATAGGCGAAAACTAATAGATACTAAACTTAATTACTCTATCTATAAGAAGGAGTTACTTATAATTAAGAAAGTCTTACGTCTCTAGGATTACTATATTAAGAATAGTACCTAGATAACTATTATAACTAATTACGCTAGTCTATAATATCTTACTATAATAGTAATCTATAGTAAACGTCTCGCGCGTTAGATTAATAAGTTCTAGGAGTATAATCTAAAAATTTAGTATTAGAAAGAATAGGATATAATTATCCTAGACGCGCTTAGTAGAAGACTAGATTTTATTAGTAGAGGCTCTACTAATATATCTAAAAACCTAACTAATTTAGGATACTATACTTACTATAACTCTCTCTAAACTATTAATAGTCTAAAATATTCCTAAAGATAAGTAGCTCACTACTATAGTCTACTATCTTAACTATAGTAAACTATCTACTAATAAATCTATCTTAAGAGCTATTATAAAGTATATAGAGAAGCTTTCTCTATACTCTTATCTAATAAGAATAAGATAGAGCGATAGCTTATCTTTATCTATAGAGATAGTACTACTATACTATATCTTAAGCTAATTTTCTATAGAGACCTAGTAAACTATATATATATAGACTATAGCTATCTAGGCTAGCCTAGTCTAAATAGCGTTTTACGCCCGTAAGTATAGTAGCCTTAAATATAGAAGAATATTAAATCCGCTACCTAAAACTACCTAAGCTACTAAGTCTCCTAATAATCGCGCGAGAAATTAGAGCGCGAGGTATCTTAGTATATAGTTAAGGCTAATATCTAGCCCTTTCGAGAGATAGGAGATTAATCTTATTAGCCGCCTTCCTATAATACCTAATAGTAACTAGTAGATTATTATAGCTATTAACTATACTACTAGCTAGCTAGTTACTAAAGCTATCCTAGAGGCTACTAAGGAAGTACTTAGTTAGTTCCTATATAAGGATATCTTCCTTAACTATAGCGCGCTAGTTAAGATTATCTCTAATAATAGCGCGAATCTTCTTTCGGGAGTAGTCGCCTACTTCCTTAACTAGCTAAATATAAGATATAGAACTACTATACCCTACTATCCTCGAACGAAATAGGAAGATAGAGAACCTAAATAGGCTACTAGGCTAGATATTAATAAAGTACCTAGTTAGTAAGCTAATAAAAGTATAGGATCTATATCTACTATAGATAATCCTTATAATATAGATTCGTAAATATATAATTACGAAATTTAGCCTATTCTACCTAGTATATAGCGTTTATCTAAGATTACCTATAGATAGTTTATCCTGAGATATCTAGCCCTTCTCTAAGCGAGTTAATAAGCTAAAGAATATTAGTAATATATATATAAAAGTAAATAAGCTACTACTAGCGTATACTATCTAGATAAATCGCGTATAAGATAGCCTTATTATAAAGATAGGTTTCGAATCTAGTAACTAGGTCCTAGTCTATAATAAGGCTATATAGAAGTATAAGATAAAATAGTTTAGATCTTATTAAGTCCTTAGTATATATCTTCTTAGTATATATACGCTAGAGAAGCCTAATAGATATATACTCTAAAGCCTAATTAATAGATCTCGTCTTCTTAAGGCTAATATTAATAATCCTAAAAGCCTTTAGATATCCTAGACTATATAGGCTATACTCTGCTATAAGAGACTATATCTATACTATCCTAAGAAGATCTATAAGATAATTAACTAAGATAACTCTCTCCTAAGCTATTATAACCTATTAATATTTACTCGCGATAAATAGCTTTAGTTTAAGTATAATCTCGATCTTTAATAAGCTAATAGTATATACTTTTTAAAGATAGGAGAGGACTAGATTATATAAAATATCCTTAACTAGCGCTAGAAAAAGATTAATACTAATTAGAAAGAGAAGGATAAGAAGCTATAAGATTAGTAGGAGCTCTAGTCCTCTCTCTCTAAGTCTAAATTAGAAGACTCTAACTATAGTAAAATTAGTAAGAAAGATATTCCTTAGCTATCTATTTAAGAGTCTTAGGATACTAATATCTATAAATAGCTACTATTTAATAGACTAGTTACTATTATAATCTCTATAGAGAAATAATAAAAAGTAAGTTTTTAATTTAGTTATCTAATACTAAATACTATTAAGAAAGAACTTTTAATCTAGTTCTTTTCTATCTCTTCTAGGCTTCTCTTAATAGGATAGTTAACTTATCTTCTTCTTCCTTCTTCTCTATAATAATATTATCTATAATTTAGCTATATATTCTTAGATAGACTAATAGTATAATATTTATCTTATCTAAGACTTTCTTAATCCTTAGAATATCTCTTAGAATAGTCTTAATCTATAAATAATTACTATCTTCCTTCTTTAGAAATAGCCTAGCTAGAAGATTTAAGAACTATTTATTACTATAGATAAGATTCTCTTAGATATCTTCTCTAGCCTAGCTCTTAGACTAATCTAATCCTTTTAGAGTTACTCATGAATACTTCTTCGCGACTTTAATAATCTTTATAGAATATCCTCTTCCTAAAAATAGAACTTAACTAGTAAGATCTTTCTTAGAAGATATATTAATAGCTCTTATAACTTTAGCTACTAACTATCTTAGTAGTAAGATACTCTTCTTTATAATCTTCCGAACTTTCTTAGCTATATAAGAAAGATATTTCTAATCTTCTATCTATAAGAACTATTAGTATACTATTAATCTAATAGTAATATATAACTTACCTAATCTTCCTCTATATCTAACTTTCGGATAAGAGAGTATAAAGGATTTATCTTATATAAATACTCCTAAATCTACTTAGATAAGAGCTCCTACTTCTTAAATAAGTAGCTAGTACTATTAAATATATATTACTATAGTTCCTATTAAACTATAGCTAATCCCTAATTACTAGTATATAATAGCTCTTAAATAGCCTATATCTATTACTATAATTTATATACTCTCTACTAGATAGGTATAATCTAATCTATCTATTAAATAAGATAGCTCCTTATCTACTAGATATTAATTATTAGTTTTAGCTTATCGCGCTAGTCTATATTCTAGATATACTTTACTAAAGTAATCTTAGCTATAGCCTTTCTAGAGTTAGTAGAAGATAAGAGATTCTATACTATATTAAGACCCTTTATCTCTATAAGATTATTAGCTTTAACTAATATATAAGAAAGAAGATACTTATAATTATACTTATCCGCTAGCTCTAGATTATCTCCTAGCTTAATATAATTTAGATCCTATATCTCTAATAGAGAAATACTATTATTATAGTTATACTTAGGATTAACTTCCTATATATCTAATATCTCTAGATCGATAACTTCTATCTTATCCTCCTTCTCTTCTTTATCCTTCTTATTCTTATAGTCTTTATCTCTATTACTAGCTAAGAGGAACTACTAAGATTTCTTTATATTAGTAAACCTAGTAAAGAAGTATATATTAGTAGGCTTCTCTTTCTTCTATAGATTAGTAGTAATTATAATCTTAAGCTAACTAGGATCTCTTATAGCTAGTATATATAATACTTAAGCCTCTAAAAGCTAGAGATAAAGCTTACTCTATAGAGACCTAGATCTTTAGACTTCTATCTAGGAGATATCTAGTATAAGTTAGTAACTAGTCCTATAGAGGAATTATATATATTATATCTAGTAGTAGTAGATTATACTAGGAATAGTAAGATTATAGTAAGAAATAGACTATACTCTCTCTTAGATATACTAGCTAATAACTATTACTCTTAGTACTCTTAGTCTTAATAGAATACTCTAGATTATAGGAACTAAGAGTCTTAGCTAACTTCTATATTAAGAGGATTAATATCTATCTTAATATCCTTAACTCCTATAATAGGATCCGCTCCTAGAGATCTTCTAAGACTTCTTACTCTCTTAGCTAGCGCCTCTATATAATCTAATAAGCTAGGAGTAGGGTCTAAGTAAATAGGATAGTTAGGAAAGTAAAGATCGAAAATTTAAGAAGATAGATCTATAGAAAAAAGAAGAGCTATCTAATATAATAGCCTAAGAAAGTATATAAAGTAAAGAGATAAGAAAGGAAAGAGAAGAGAAATATAGATAGCTATATTATTTATATTAGATTTTTCTTTATTCTATCTTATATAACTAATTTTAGCTTAGGACCCTCTCTCTAATATATCTCTCTTTATTTATCTAGGATATCTTTCCTAAGCACTACTAATTATATTATATCTAGGTTTTCTTTTCGTCCTACATTATAACTAGACTATTAATAGTCCCTTAAGGACCTAATCTCGGACTATATAACTTATAGTATAAAGTCTAAGGACGGACTTTATCTTAGTAGGGGAGGATATAATCCCGGAGCTACCCTATAGGCTACCCTCCGGATCTATAGATACTTCCGATCTACTAAGATCAGGTACGTAACCCTACTTTTCTACGTATATAGTCTATATTTCCCTTATACTTATAATATTATACCCTTTTACCCCCTTTTAGATTATATAAGTAGGAGAGGATAAGATCCCGGAAGAAGTAGTTACGTAAGTTAGGACTTATATAAGTACCTCCGTCCGGCCTATATAGTCCTGTAACTATCCTTACAGACCTAATAATTAAGAGATATAATAGGTATACTTCAAAAATTAACCTTCTTTTACTCTTCGAATTATAAGTATCAGAAGTATCTTATAAGTAACGCTAGCGAGAGAGACTTAATAGATTTATAGAGTAGATATATTGGCTAATATATAGTTACCTATATTAGAGGTCTCTTATAATAGAAGAGGCTAGCGAGGAGATATCTATAATATAGACTTCTTTCTTTTATAAAACGCCAGAGCGACGAATGAATAAAAGAGATACTATAGATAAGAGTAAAGAAGTATATATTATAGTAGTAATAATAGAAGAGTACATATATATAAACCTACTTCCTTATAATGGAAGGTACTGTTAAGTTAGCAACCCGGGCACGCTAACCAACTAGTCCAAAAGACTGAAATATACCAGAACGCATGTTCTGGTATGCCCGGGGACGGTATATAAGCGCATCAATGTCACCTGCGGGTAGCTACGGCTGCGCATAGCCACCTACTCCGCAGTGCCGTAACAGGTAGTTCTTAAGGGTCGAGTTATATAGTAGTTTATATAGATACGATTCTCCTAATCTATAGCGTTTACAAAGTAAAAGATTAGATATTAATTATAGGTAAGGTAGTAAAGTCGGTAATATAGAGATAAGATAGCTAAAGACGAGGCCCGTTATCGTAGGAGAAAACGCGGACCGAAGGTCGGGGGACGAGCTTTAAGACGATATAGGCCGAAGAGGCGGTCTGTAAACACGTGATCTATTATTCTATACCGCTAGATCTAGCTAATTAGCGCCCCTGTATCAAGCGAAATATAGCTAATCAGTCTACTAATCAGAAGCGCTATATTTTACCGGTAGAACTAACTTCGTATTGTATAAGCGCGCTTCGCGCCGTAAACTAGATATTAGTAGCTAGTATAAAAGATTCAATTTATTTAGCTATAATTTCGACCTAAAATCAGTAGTATTGGATATATGTAAGGTGTAGGAATATGTAAAGGTGTAGAAATATGTAATAGAAAATGGAAGGTAGGGTAGCTGGAAAACATATAATCAGGACTGTCATGATGCTTTTCAACAGTATTATAGTTCAAGGTTTTTAATAAATATCAATACTAATATTAATATCTAAATAACGGGTCTTTTAGTAATAAATTTTAGTTTGG
>JAJIZJ010000390.1:10000-17832 GCA_022606455.1 Callitettix versicolor | reverse complement strand
TGTATGTGTGTGTGTGTGTGTGTATGTGTGTATGTGTGTGTGTGTGTGTGTGTGTGTGTGTGTGTGTGTGTGTGTGTGTGTGTGTGTGTGTGTGTGTGTGTGTGTGTCTGTCTGTGTGTCTCTGTGTGTGTGTGTGTGTCTGTGTGTGTGCGTGTGTGCGCGCGCGCGTGTGCGCGTGCGCGTGCGAGTGCAGTGCGAGTGCGAGTGCGAGTGCGAGTGCGTGCGAGTGCGAGTGCAGTGCGAGTGCGAGTGTGTGTGTGTGTGTGTGTGTGTGTGTGTGTGTGTGTGTGTGTGTGTGTGTGTGTGTGTGTGTGTGTGTGTGTGTGTGTGTGTCTGTGTGTCTGTGTGCTGTGTGTGTGTGTGTGTGTGTGCGTGTGTGCGTGCGTGCGTGTGTGTGTGTGTGTGTGTGTGTGTGTGTGTGTGTGTGTGTGTGTGTGTGTGTGTGTGTGTGTGTGTGTGTGTGTTACTGAGGTTCTGCTTCATTTGGCCAACCTTTTTATTTAGCTGTGAGATATCGCTCATTCTATCAGAGATGGTCTGGAAGCCGCTCAGATCCACGGTAATGTTTTTCAAGTAACACAAAGTACAGATAATCATATAAACTAATAAGCCCCGCAGGGTGCAGACTAGCTGCAGCATTGAGAGGATTTAGACCCTCATGATACCCGACTTTAATACTTCACACTCACACTTACATTTAAGGATGCGAGGATAGCCTCAATGTGCTTTTCGCCTTAAAATAAAAAAAAAATATTAATAAATAAATATTTTACTTTATCTGCTGCCACTGTACGCGTGGCAGTACAGAATGGCGCGTGAGTTGTTAAAAAATATTTTCTATGTAAATTTAAATTGTAAAATTAGTTTTATTTTCTCGTCAGTTTTATTATTTCAACTTCTATTTATAAATGTTAACGAGCTTATAGAGGTGCAATATAAAACACTGCGTTTAGCAACACGATTTACAAAGATAATTTCAACCAATCACACAAGTGACCAAATCGTGTCATATTACACGATACGAAACCGGAACTTCCGGAATACAGTTTAACTTAAACTTGATCGTCGCCAATCAATCACGCCAAAGTCACTTTGAGTGATCCTTACTCCAACGTACAGATCGAATTTATCAAAGTGAAGTCTTGAAATATTTGCACTCTCGGTTGAAAATAATGACTGTACACGTAGAAACTAGGATACTGAATGTATTTGATGTTTTCCAATAACATTTTAAGCTTCTTAATGTAATCTTTTCCCCGCTAGGACTGTTTTAATTTTTGTAATCTCCACCTTCCTAAGCCTCAATACCTCTATATCTGTTAACGCGTTTCGGAATACTTCCATTTTCAAAACTTTCACTCTACTTCTCTAGTCTAGGTTCATTCTTTTATGCTATCCTAACCACTCCCTTACCTTCTACCGCCTAGTCGGGTTTCTATTTATTGATGTGTTCGCTTCTGATTGGTCCACGCAGGGCTTTCTTTTTACAGAATACTTAATCCTTATAATTTTTGTTAGCCGCCTCGGTGGCCTAGTTGATAGCGTAATAGGCTTTCACCCCGAGGACCCGGGTTCGATTCCCGGCCAGGGCTTGGCATTTTTATACGCTATAAATCATCCCATCGTCTGCATTAGCCCAAGTGTGCACAATAGTCGGATGTAAAAAAAATAAATAATAATAATTTTTGAACATTTTCAGGCTTTGAAAAATAACGCCTTTTTATTTCCTCGTTTATTATATTTTCTTCTTTCATTTTAACTTGTATATTTCTAAATTTTATAATATATTTAACCGCATCCCTTTATCTTTATGTTGTAATATTTTCATATCTTCATGCGTGTCATTTTTTTAACAGTAATTGTATTGTAATTTGGGTCGTTCTTTTTATATTTAAATGATCTTACGTGTTCACTATTATATCTGGTTTTAAATTTCCGTCACGTTTGTCCTACATAATTTGCTTTGCATGTACATTGTATTTTATAAAACTAAATTTATCTATATCTTTATTTTTAATTGTTAATATGTTTTTGTAAATGTTATTAGTCGGTATACCATATCTACATCATATTTATTTTTTAAATTCTTAATCTATGTGTTTCTTTTCCTGTGTAAAAAATTTCACACATTGCCTTTACTTCTTGTCTATATTCGTCCCTCCCTTCTATTTTTAATTTTCCTAAGTAAATTACTTATATAGTTATTTACTTATTTATTTATTATATTGTCTCTCTTTATTTGTTTCACCCAACTTTGGGGTACACCAAATCAATCACTTCTCAATGTTCTGTGCCTTCCTTGTAGCCCAGTATTGCTTCATACGTTGTGATCTTGCTTTTCTTTCTTCGTCAGAGATTTGGATCGTTCGCTTGAATTTGACTTTGCCTTGGAACCGTTGCTTCTTGTCCTTGGTTTTGGTTGTTCTGCCCATGAGCGTAGTGTCAATGATCTGCAGTTCTGTTATGTCTTTCTCCGTTTCTCTAAACCAAAGTGGTTTGGCTCTTCTACTGCGAAAGTAGTCAAATATTTTTTTGGTTAGTCTATTTTTATCCATTCGGAGGATGTGCCCATAAAAATCAATTCTCCTTTTTCTTATTGTGTCTGATAGTGTTTCAGTTTTTTGGTAAAGAGTTTCATTCCTGATGTGGAGTAATTGGTTGTTACGGAATTTAAGGCCTAAGATTTTTCGTAATATCTTTCTTTCTTTATTCTCCAGCCTTTCAAGTGGGCCCTGGGTTGTGAGAGATAATGTTTCAGCTGCATATAAGGCTTCAGGTTTAATTACCGTATGATAATGCCTTATATTTGTATTTCAGGAGAGGGACTTGTTGTATGTGTCCTTGGTAAGTTGGAAGGCTAATTCAACTTTATTTCTCCTAGATTCCATAGCTTTTTTCTCTAGGGCATTCCAGCTGATCCATTCCCCAAGATATTTGAATTTTATTATTTTCATTAATAAAAAATATTTTTTTAATCATAGCCATTACTTTTTGCTATTTGAAAAATAATATCTAATTCTTCTTTATATTCTTTTCTATTTAATGACACCTTTAGGAGCCTATTGAACAAATGGCTAAATGCCGGTAACAAAAAATCATTGCCATCATGATATAACGTATTTGCAGTTAAGTAACATTAACAAGTACTATTTTTTTTAACATAGCCATTATTTTTCGCTATTTGAAAAATAGTATCTAATTCTTCTTTATATTCTTTTCTATTTAATGACACATTTAGGAGCCTATTGAATAAATGGCTAAATGCCGGTAACAAAAAATCAGTGCCATCATGATACAACGTATTTCCAGTTAAGTAACATTAACAAGTACGTTTTCAGATTTGTAACATCCTTTGTAGTATTAATCTTAAAAAAAGTTATTGTTCACCCAAAGGACGTGAATAGTAAAATATGGGCGTGTTGTAGGCCGTTGTACAGACAAACGGTATTTCAAAAATCAAAACAATCTTTCAATTTTTGTGTAGTTAATCGTAAAAGAAAGTTCTTGTGGCATTATTAATAAGAAATAAAAAAGAAGGAATTTTGTATTTACTTCTCTTTAATCTGGTTATTTTTTAAGAACGTACCACTTTGGTAACTAATGGATTCGAAAACAAGTTTACATCCACTTTTAATCCATTCTGTAAGAATGGGATATACAGAATACAGTGTGGATGCGAGGCAGTCTACATAGGACAAACGGGACGAAAATTTAGAACTAGGTTTAAAGAACATGTAAGATAATTCAAATACGGCAAAAACGATTCAAATTATGCGTCACATTTAATAAAAGAGGGACACATACCTCGAGAAATAGAAAACTCCATGAAGGTACTATATATGGCAGAAAAAGGAAGACGTATGAACATTTTAGAGAACTTGGAAATTTTAAAATCTAAATTAAAGGGAGAAAACGTAATAAATGAACAGATATCATCGCAAGCAGATATTACGTTTAAAAATCTAAACATTTTCAAAAATTAACGTTCAACGTCAGTTGGACATATTGGAGCCATGGTTTCGTAGGTGGATGCAGTGAATACAGATAAAACAGAAGCCATCGCCTTCACGAACAAACTACATCCTCCCAAAACTGTACTTCAAATCAATGATACTCCCATAGCATGGAAACCCAAAGTCAGATACTTAGGTGTCACGCTTGACAAACGACTGACTTTTGCCCCACATGTCAAGCAAACTATAGGCAGAGCTTCTGCGGCTCGCAGCAAGCTTTTTCCTGTTCTTGCGAACAAAAGCCCAATACCACTAAGAATCAGGCTGACTATGTATAAAATGTACAGACCCATTCTTACTTATGCAGCTCCGGCTTGGTACTCCCTCATCTCTAACTCTCGAAGGAAACGGCTGGAATCCTTCCAAAACCGCTCCCTACGTTTACTGACTGAATCCCCGTGGTTCGTCAGAAACGAGATCATACGCCACGGCCTTAAAGTCCTCACACTCGAGGAATATACCCTCACACTTACAAAAAATCTAGTTATGCGAGCAGAAAGCTCCACGCACGCGCATCTGTCCGCCATTGTGACAGATCCCGCTCCCCCACTACGATACAGAAAAAGGACTCTGTATCTAGTCTACGAACCTCCATGAAGCAACTCATGTGACACTCACATAGTCACTTTTCTTCAAACCATATATTCTCAATAAAATCCAAGCCCAACCCACATCTTCATTTCTCACCTAGACAAGACGCAATAAAGCCACTTGCACAACATACTTTGTAAATGTTTTTTCAACAGAAACAAAATCGCTACATGGGGAGAATTATATCTTCTGCCACTGACCAAGGGTATTGGTGACCAGTAGGGGTGTGCTTTTCTGCTATTTTTACAAAACGTCAACAAACTGTTTATTGAGGAAAAAAGCTGCTTTTTAAAACAGTTGGGAAAAAACAAGTTTAGAAAACTGAAACTCAAAGTTGTATAAACAGCTAAAACATGAAGCACATACGTGCAGTTTTCTAAGACTACTTTTTCATTCCCACTGCCACCATGTCCTTAACGGTTTTTGGGTATAAAGCATTTAGAAAGGATACAAATAATCCTTATTGGTGTAGTAATAATTAAATTACATTATCAAAACATAATAATTATGTATGCCATTTTATATTTACAAAATGCAATGAATTTCTAATAGAAGCACTTTTCTTTTTTTTTTACTTAAAAATTAAATAGTTCTTTGCATATTTACCAAAATGCAAACGATTTAGAATATTTTTAATTGATTAAAAAATATTGATGATTGATAATAAATATAAAAAATATGTTTAAATAAAATTAGGCTCTGTATCTACAAAATGTGAGAGGTTGTTACTACAACTCGCAACAAAATAGAGATAAACGTTGACATTGACCAAACAGTTCTTACTTCAATACAAGCAACAGGCAACTTTGAAATAAAGGGAAAAAGCATAAAAGCAGGTAGAAGAAAAGCAGGTAGAAGAAAAGCAGTTAGCAGGAAAACAGTTTTAGCGCTTGCGGCAACGTTCGAATAGAACGTGGGTGTGGTAGTGGGGAAAGTCCGTTCCTTGTTTAACAAATCATAAACCAGTCCAAATCAAACTGCTTGTTTCCGTTTGAAAAATCAGTTTGTTTGTCGTTTATAGAAAAGCAGTTTTTTAAAAACAGTTTGGTGTTTTCTGTCCCACCACTAGTGACCAATATAGATATAGCTTTTGAAGATGGAGGTTCTCCGAAACGCGTCAACGAAAGTAGAATTGACGAAGCTAGGGAAGGCAGATTATTATACTGAACATAGTATATAACGTACGTTTCAATATTCATGCGAAACACAAACAAGAAAGTTTACAACTGAAAAAGCCGGTAAGTATAAGGCTTTTTTTAAATGAGAATTATTAAATTTTTAGTAATAAATTTTGTGTTATAAAGTTAAATTTTGTGAAAAATGTACTGATAAAATTTTGTAATGTATATAACGTACGTTTCAATATTCATGCGAAAAACAAACAAAAAAAGTTACAGTTTATAACTAAAAAAGTCTGAAAGTATAAGGTTTTCGTTTAAAATGTTTTTTTAATTATTACTTTTCGTGTGAAAAATTAAATTTTGTGAATGAAAGCCGCCTCGGTGGTCTAGTGGATAGCGTACTAGGCTTTCACCCCGAGGACCCGGGTTCGATTCCCGGCGAGGGCTTGGCATTTTCATACGCTATAAAATCATCCCACCGTCTGCATTAGCCCAAGTGTGCACAATAGTCGGACGTTAAACACCAAAAAAAAAAAAAAAAAAAAAAAAATGTGAATGAAGATTAAAGAAATACGAGTGTGGTGTTAACAAAAATCAAATAAACGCAGTTATTGATACGCTGTAGAGCACAGAGCACAAAACCTCTTTGTACTTCAACAAATAACTAATGCATAAACACGTGTCTACACGCTTTAACATTGATTTTTGAAAAAAATCAAATTAACGCAGTTATTGGAACAGCACAGAATTCTTAGATTTTTCACTTGAACTAATAATTAATAAATAAACACACGTCGACACGCATAAACAATGATTATTTAGAAAAAATGAATAATTTAAAATACTGGCTATAATACCACTATTTGATAAGGCTTCGATTTGATGCAGCAATACAGATGCGTTCATACGAAGCGTGTACAGATAGATACTATTAAATTACAAGAAAAACTTTTAAAAATCTTAGTCTCTTAGTAAAATGATCACTCAGTCAAAACCTGCAGAATACTGAATAATTGACTGATATCAATTCCAGGAATTGTGCCACATTTCCTTGTGTTCAAGGAAAATTGAACATCAACCAGTCGACTACTTTATCTATTCAATGGAATTGGCTTTGCCGGGTATGGTTATTGGATGCGTAAGTTAGGCAACGAATAAAACTAGTCGACTAATTTCTACGAGCTGTTTATCTTCTAACGGGAAATTGATGTCTTTGCATTGTACATGCAAGTTTACTTTTGCTTGAACCTAATGTATTGCCGCCTCGGTGGCCTAGTTGATAGCGTACTGGGCTTTAACCCCGAGGACCCGGGTTCGATTCCCGGCCAGAGCTTGGCATTTTCATATGCTATAAATCATCCCATCGTCTGCATTAGCCCAAGTGTGCACAATAGTCGGACGTTAAAAAAAAAAAATTAACCTAATGTGATTCTAGGCATATGAACTTTTCTACCTACACCGGCAATATATATAGGTATACATTCCATGTAAATTTAAGGCTAGAAATTCGCCGTTTACGGGCATGAGACCTAGCGCGATCGAATCTGCACCCTTCAAAACTCTTTTCTAAAAATTTTTTTTATTTATTTTATTACAATTGAAACTGAACTTAGTCCATCTATCAATATATCTATGAAATGAAAGCGTTAGTTGGTTGCACATCCTATGACGCACTCCAAAATCCAAAAATCACTTGATCTTGTGACAGTTGTATCAATCTTGTCTTAGTCCAAATCAAACGGTTTTATCCGTCCAACCGCCGAACTTGAACCGAATTGTCGAGAACTTGTAGCATCTCGATTTTTTCATGCTTCCTAGCAAATCGCCGAACCTCTTCATGAACTGTAGCAATTTGTAAATCCTTGTGAAGATCATCATTGCGCATATACCGTGGGGCATTAACAAAGCCTCTCAGTACTTTATTTTGAAACGTTTGAATAATTTTAATATTGCTTCTTTTCGTGCAGCCCCAAAGCTGCACACCATATGTCCAGACGGGTTTTAGGACTTGTTTATAAAGTAATAGTTTACTGTGCACTGACAACTCAGAATGTAAAACCCTTATTTACGAAGTTTTGTGAAATTCGTCAGAGCCGTTTTCGAGACA
>JAJIZJ010000390.1:0-7500 GCA_022606455.1 Callitettix versicolor | reverse complement strand
TTCGAAACAATTATTGCTATATTGTTGTTCAAAACGGTGTTAGCGAATATTGTTGTTAGAAAGAGTTTGGGGAATATTCTTGTTAAAAACGATGTTGGTTAATATTGTTGTTTGAAATGATGTTAGCGAATATTATTTTACGAAACTATGTTGGCGAACCTTTGAATATTGTTGTTAGAAAAAATGAGAGCTACATATTATTGTTCTAAACAATAAGGGCGAATATTTTTGTTCGAAACAATTATTGCTATATTGTTGTTCAAAACGGTGTTAGACGAATATTGTTGTTAGAAAGAGTTTTTCGAATATTCTTGTTAAAAACGATGTTGGTTAATATTGTTGTTTGAAATGATGTTAGCGAATATTATTGTACGAAACTATGTTGGCGAACCTTTGAATATTGTTGTTTGAAAAAATGAGAGCTACATATTATTGTTCTAAACAATAAGGGCGAATATTTTTGTTCGAAATAATTATTGCTATTATTGTTGTTCAAAACGGTGTTAGCTAATATTGTCGTTCGAAATAATGTTTGCGTTGTTCGATAAATTGTTTTTGCCCAAACAAACTTCTCCAAGCTGTGCACCAAAAAAACAATTTTACTAAAATGGTCCAGCAAAATAATGTTTCTGTATTGCAATGATCTACTACTTAATGTTACTGAACTTTGAAGTTTTTGAATTCAGTTTCTTTTTTGTAAGCAAGAGATATGCGTGCCGTGGAATATTCAATAAATACTGTATAACAATGTAACCTTAGTTAGAATATTGGAAACGGCGATGATAATCTTAACTGGTTTTTCGCCGGAAAAAATATAACATTAAAAATTACTGTTGTCTTTGCGATATATAATAGTTCATTAGAAATTAATTTATTTCGAACATTTAAGAGAATAATTGTTTACTAAATTAATAAGTCAGTGTGACATAACGAAATAATAATAATTTTTACTACCATAGCCAGAATTTTGTTTGTTTTTTGGTGTTTTAACGTCCGACTATTGTGCACACTTGGGCTAATGCAGACGATGGGATGATTTATAGCGTATGAAAATGCAAGCCCTGGCCGATAATCGAACCCGAGTCCTAGGGGTGAAAGCCAGTACGCTATCCACTAGGCCACCGAGGTTGCTACCATAGCCAGAAGGTAGGTTAAGGGTTTATTGACGCAAAGTTTAATTAAAATATTTACCTTTCGACGCACACTAAGGATTAACTTACGCAGAAACCGCTAAGTCCTTCGCCTAATTAAAGCTTCTAAATTATTTAATAATTAATTTAATGTACTAACGGAAGTGCCGTAAGTCTCCTATAACTTCGAAAGACACCTTGCACAGTACTTTTGGAACTACTGTATTTCTCATTTAAAAATTGAGGATTATTAAAAAACATAAACAGTTTATTATATGTACGCCATTATAATACATGTACTAGTTATCAAATATAGGCCATCCATTTAACTGTGGATTAGAAATTGTGTTTAAACGTTGTTATTTCTAACAAGTTTGTTGATATTAAATACACCAATGTTATATATAAAGCTAACCCACTGGCGTGATGGATGCGCGTTTCAAAATTTCCATATACGAAGTCAAAGGTGCTGAGAAAATTATTTTAGTATTAAATTACATTTACACAAGTTGTTTATCTAATTTAAGCCCTGCCTCTATTCAAAATTTTTAATTACCAAAGTCTCAAAAAAAAATTACTTCCTATCTTACCCTGTTTAGTAATCCATACACTATTCCAAAATGGCAACCATTTTGAAACGTTTGAACGTGTTTAGTTGTTAATCGAATCGGACAGCCAATATACAATAATACAAAATGCACGCACACACACACACACACACACACACACACACACACACACACACACACACACACACACACACACACACACACACACACACACACATATGTATGTATGTGTATATATATATATATATATATATATATATATATATATATACATATAGGTATATACATATATGTATATAAACTTACCTATATGTAATAATTAAAACAAGCAAATACATAAAATATTGACTGTATATTCAAATGTACGCCTAAACGCTAAAACAATATAGAAATGACTGGTCTGGGTATGTAGTGTAATGGCGTGTATTATTAATTTAAATATCAGTAATGACACTGATCTATATACAATAATAAAAAAACCGTGTTTTACAAAATATCCTCCTTTGAAAGGAAATACGAACCTCGATGTTAATAAATCTCTAAGGCCTAGTTCATAGCGTACTGGGCTTTCACCTCGAGGATCCGGGTTCGATTCCCGGCCAGGGCTTGGCATTTTCATACGCTATAAATCATCCCATCGTCTGCATTAGCCCAAGTGTGCACATTAGTCGGACGTTAAACACAAAAAAAAATGGTCGTTATAGTAAAATACCAGTTGTTGTATTGATTCGTAACGGTCAGCTGATTTCATTGAACAGCTGATAGGCTGTAATAAGTTTTAGGTTGTATTGTTAAATACTAGCTATGTTAATTCGTCGTGTTTTCGAATAAATTATCGTAATTAAAATGAAATGTGTGTGTGTGTGTGTGTGTGTGTGTGTGTGTGTGTGTGTGTGTGTGTGTGTGTGTGTGTGTGTGTGTGTGTGTGTGTGTGTGTGTGTGTGTACGCACTCTCCACCCGTTCAACACGGTGGCCCTGCCTATCTATGGCCCGTTGCAGCTTTATTAGCTGTGATCACGTGCTCCGCTATGTTGTTTTTCCGGAAATAAAAATTACTGTTTATTAATTTAAAAGTTGACTTAATAGACTGTCACTTGATTGATAATTAAAAATTAGCCTCCTCGGTGGCCTAGTTGATAGTGTACTGGGCTTCACCCCGAGGACCCGGGTTCGATTCCCGGCCTTGGCTGGGCATTTTCATACGCAGTAAAGCAACCCATCTTCCGCATTAGCCCAAGTGTGCACAATAGTCGAACGTTAAAAAAAAAAGGTATAGTAAAATATCAGTTGTATTGATTCGTAACGGTCAGCTGATTTCGCTGAACAGCTGCTATGCTATAATAAGTTTTAATTTATGTTGCTAAAACTTAGCTGTGGTAGTTATAGTAAAAAATATGTTGTTTTTTATTAATTCGTAACGATCAGTTGATGTCTATGAACAGCCCCACTTTACGTTACCGACACTGAAATATAAATATCTTTTCACTTTTTTTTGCCTGTGTTGGCACAAAAAGTATCCCTTTTCCATCGGGGAGGGGGTTGCGTTTAGCATAAGAAGTGCCGCCATGTTGAACACAGTTGGCGCTGCTTTGTACTGATAAGAGCATTAGCGTAAGCCCAACAGCTTCATTCTTCAATGATACGTAATGCGAAACAAAACATTTGCCTAATCAGTATAACAGTAACCTGGAATCTAAGTGGCGATTTCGTGGAATTGATAAGACATTCCTTGTGTCCCTCATCCAGTGAGTACTGTCACTTCATTTCGATAAGGATCTGCCTATCATTCTTCATGTGTACATTTTTATCTGACAATACACATTTGACGATGGATTTTTTCCAAAATAGAGAGTTTACATGGCACATCACGTAACATAAACATTTACAATACAATTAACGAAGGGCTGCACAGTTATTTATAATTGCTAGCCTATAAACATACTGTGTTAAGCTTTGTTGTTTTTTGAAGAATCAGTTCGTTTCAGCTTAGGTACAAGCTAAAGTTCGAATACTTTATCTTCGAGTAGAGGTGGGCGTTTCTGCTATTCTTACAAAACGTCAACAAACTGTTTTTTGAAGAAAAAAGTTGCTTTTTAAAACAGGTTTATAAGACTGAAACTCAAAGTTGTATTAGCAGCTAAAACATAAAGCACATACGTTCAGTTTTCTAAGACTACTTTTTCATTCCCACTGCCACCATGTCCTTAAATTGTTTTTGGGTATAAAGCATTTAGATAATATAAAAATAATCCTTATAAGTGTAGTAATAATTAAATTACATTCTCAAAACGTAATAATTATGTATGCCATTTTTGAACGTTAATTGTACGCATTTTTTTGGTGACATTTGGACCTGATTTGAACATATTTTAAACTATATTTTGGCTTAAATTTAACGTCAATTTGATATTCGCAATATTAATTTTTTTTATTTATATATAAAAATTTATCTTTTTTTTGAACATTTTACAAATCTTATTTTGACATCAATTGAATATTTTTGTAATGTAAAAAAATGTACAATTTGACTTAATTTGAACGTTAATTTTACGTATTTTTGTGACATTTGGACCTGATTTGAACATATTTCCAACTTAATTTTGCCTTAAATTTAACATCAATTCGATATTCACAATATCAAATTTTTACGTTAATTTGATGTTAATAGAATATTCCTGTGCTATATGGGTCCCTGATTGTTGTTTTGTAGAGATAACAAAAGATGATCAACAAATTTTCAAGGGAAAAAATATAATTTGAAGCTCTTTAATAACGGACATTGTTTGTTTTGTAAAAATGATAAATATATTTGTTTAAATGGTATAAAATATACTACGGATTTGCGTCTTGTAAAACTACTTGGCCTTTGGATTCGCACGATTTGCAGACATTTCAAAAGTGATGGATGTTTTTAATTAAAGGGTACCGTTTCAAATTTGTGTAAGTATCATAGTCTGCAGCACTTTCACTAAAAGCTTTCTGAAGAAGCGCTACAAATTTCGTTCACACATATGTTTGACGATTGCTTTTAAGGATCGAGATAAAAGATTAAAGAATTCTTGCTGTTCAAAGGCTTTTAAAAGCCTTCGGTTTTATAAAAGTAAGTACTTTCTTAATGTTAAAGCGTATCACTTCCGGTAACATCTCTCTGTATTGTTTGGTAAACGATCAGTACACAATAAATGTAGCATATATTGTTGGTTCGCCATTGTTTATACAAGTTTATGATGAAGTAGTTCCATATTAATTCTCAAACATCTCTAGTTTTTTTAATTATTTTGTTAAACAGTACTTAACACGAAACGTTTCCTTATTACAGTAAGTAGTTAATTAACAATGACATGATTGTTCTAACTCTAATACAGTTGGCCAGAGTATTCTTAACACACCAAGTCAATGATCTTTGTCCTCTTCAGCCGTCGGAGAACCCTGCAGGCTTTGAGGCGTGGCAGCATTTCTACATTCTCGTGTGCTTCCAATCATTTGCTGTGTCTTAAGGAATTTCCTCAACCACGGTGGCTGTTGTCATTTCTCACGTACCGCGGGGCTTTGCAGATTTGCCGTAATAATTTGTTTTGGAATCTGCTTGATGTTAGCCCTCGTGGTACAACCTCACAACACCATAGACCCATACTGGTTAGTTTGCTTTTTTTCCCCGCAGGGGGGTGCAGACTAGCTGCACCTATTGAGAGGATTTAGACGTCCCTCGCGGTACCCGAGTCTAATACACACTTACACTTACAACACTACACTTACGACTTTAACACTTTATACATTCACACTTATATTTAGGGAGGCGATAACAGCCTCAATGTGCTTTTCGCCTTAAAATAAAATTTTAAAAATATTAAAAAAAGGTTGCAGTCGCATGACACATATATATTTCTAAATACAAATGATTTTATGGTTTTTTGCTACTCGACACTAGAATAGGCTATAACTGACCATGGGAGAAGCACGGAGTCCGAAATGTATTATTCCTGCTACTCTTAATATCTGACCATGTGACTTATTAATTGCCATTGTAAATGCCAACTTCAATGGAAACTGCAATATTTTAATTTGGAAAGGCAGATTGTTTGGAATTATAAGATTGTTTCAATTAAAATCATTGCAAATGTAAGCTTATAAACAATAATTTTATAATAAATAATAACAGGGATTCAGATTTTTAAAACGGGAATACATCTATGTCAATCTCAGGTACCTAAACCATGTTCGTTTTAAATTCCATCTCAATCGGTCCAGTAGTTAATGTGTGATTGAATAACAAACAAAACACACATAAACTTTCAAATTTAAAATATTATATTAAGAAGTATAAAATATTATTAAAACGTCACTGTTGTAGCCTACAGTTAACACATTTCACAAAACTGAATAGTAAATAATTCAGTTGCACTGGGTAAGTAGTATAATGGCATTTAAATATTTATTATTCACACCAACCAATATACGAGGGTTGATCAAATATAAACGAGACTGTTTTTTTTAAAAAATTTATTGCTTACTTACAAATTATTCTTGATACAACTTATTTTTCTACATAGTCTCCCGCACGAGTAACACATTTTTCCCACCGGATTGGAAGTTTTTTAATTCCATCTTCGTAAAAAGTTCTCGGGCGTTCATTGAGCCATTGGAGCACGAAGGTCTCCACCGCAGAATCGTCTTCGAAACGCTGGCTCTCAAGCGCCTCTTGAGTGGCCCAAAAAGTGATAGTCGCAGGGTGATAAGTCTGGACTGTATGGGGGATGTTCCATTGGTTCCCAGCCAATTTGATCGAGTTTAAGCCTCGTAGCGTTCGCCGAATGTGGTCGGGCATTATCGTGAAGAAGAATGACGTTTCTCGCCGGTTTAGATTTCTTTTTCCTACGAAAAGACGGTTTTGCGGCCTCTAAAACATCGCAATAATATTGTGCATTTATTGTGCGTCGTTGATGGAGGAAATCGACATGAAAGGCGCCTTGATTGTCGAAAAATACAGTGGCCATTACCTTCCCGGCCGACGATCGTGATTTGGCCTTCAGAGGCGCCTCTCTCCCTCTTCCGCCACTCCATACTTGCCTGTTTCGACTCGGGAGTGTAATGGTGAACCCATGTTTCGTCACAGGTGAAAATCCGGTTTAATCTACGAAAGATTTCAGTCGGATTGACCCCCTCCTTGGCCAAAAACTTAATAATAATTCTCTGCTCCACGGAAACGTGCACTTCACTCTCACTCATTGTATAGTTTTATACTGAAGGGTCCGAACGGAAATGTTGCCCGTCTACGCCCGTCCCAAACCTCCCAGGCTACCTGAAACCCCACCCTTTAGAGTTCAATGTCCAACGGAAAAGTTTTTAGAAAGTCAGTCTCGTTTATATTTGATCAACCCTCGTATAATAACGTATAAAACGTCACTGTTACACAGTTAACATTTGACACAAAACTAAATAATTAAGTTGGACTGGGTAAGTAATATAATGGCGCGAACGTACAAGTTTTCACTAGAAAAATACATTTTAAAACAAATAGGTATGTATAAGAGCGTGATGCGTGACGGCAAACTGAATTTACCCGTGCAAAACATACATCCATAAGAAGTACCCACTTAAGAAGTAGTCACTTCAAAAATAGAGTTTGTTTACATAGCAGCAATGATAATAATGAGGTTAGACCTATCAACCAACACATCTTGAGTTTTAAAATTCAATTCTTACAAATAATAATTTCATAATATTCCACCAACTTGTGTCTTATACAACGCAAGAATAACTAACTGCAGTTTTTAACTGGATCTATTGTGCAATTAAACTT
>JAJIZJ010000622.1:0-16743 GCA_022606455.1 Callitettix versicolor | reverse complement strand
GTAGAGAACAAAGAACTCTTTTATAGTTTCCGTGTATATTTGTAGTAAGTGATAAACTTTAGAAACATAAAACATAACCCCAACTATATAGCACATACACATGACTGGTACTGTTCAGTTTGGTAAAAGGTTTAGACTGGAGGTAAGGTCTAATGGCAGAGTATTTCGCAAAAGTTGTGGACATCAATTATACTTTAACCACATCTGAGGCAACACTCCATGCTTCTGACAAACAAATGTTTTATGCTAACTTTACATTCTGCCACTGGGAAAGCAATATTTGATTACTTACATAAATAAAAATTGTATTATACATTAGAGTATATTATTAATAAAATGTTCTAAAATTCTGTTATTTTGAACATATACTTCAAACGGGACATTACATATACCTTGCCAATTAGCTTGAGATATATGTCAGTGAATGCGGGAGGTATTATTCTGCGATTATTGACATGGAGGGGATATTATCTTGAATGATATATATATACATACATATATATGTATTATAGAGAGATATGTATATATATATATACATATGTGTGTGTAAAAGTGTGTATATATATATATATATATATATATATATAGGTATATATATATACATATATATAAGTATAAATATAAAACTTGGTTTTTTTATAAGATTAAAAAGTCTTCTTTGCCTTATAAAAAACATAACTTTTATTATAATTTATTTAAATTATCTAATAAACTTTTAATGTATTTAATAACTTGTGTATAAGAAACTTATGATTTTATTCAATACAGCTGTTGGAGATTGAAATTTTAACATTGGTATAAAAAGACTCATCATCAATGTCTAGACGGTTAGTAATGGTTCTTTGATTTCTACTGTTAAATAGCGGAACATGTCTGCTGCTTTCTTCTTGCCAGAGTCAGATGTCGATCTAAACAAAATGCAAAAAATCCACCGATACCTCAACAGTAAAAAACCTACCAAGCAATTAATATACAATGATTAAGATTAACATGCAACATTACCTAACAAAGAAACCCCACTTCTTATATCCTGGTTTTGTTTCCGAATAAAACTGAATTAATAATATAAAACCGGCGAACCGTTAAATTTGTTTCTGAATACCTATGTTGTTTTAAATTAAACATACTGTAAGTTGAATCAGAGAGTCTAATTTCACAATAAAATAGTTAATTAAATATTGCAAGTAACAATTAAAAAAGCTACTTTTGGTTAACAAAAACAGAATTATTTATTTTGAAAATATTCTAAAACAAATCGAAGAATTCAATTTTATCTTTACGCTTAATATATCCAATAAATAAGACAAGTCAGGATATTCCTTAAAATTTCATCATTTTTCTTAGTTTTCCGCCAGATATCACCAATAAAAAAACAACTTAATTAGCTTCATATGTGGTCTATGTTCTAAGACCCCTGATTACACATATAGACGCTATGGTTTAGATATTTGTCTATATTCAGTGAATTAAAGTTTGTAAGTATTTAGGTAATCAACCGTAATAGTGTAAAATAATAAAATATCGAATTTGCAACTCGTGACATTAATCTCCAAACTATAATGAGAATGTACAAAACAACAAACCTGTAAAAGTAGTAATACCATTGAGAAGGATAAGCCAGCAAAATTACTTTCTATTTATTGGGTAGAAAATAAAAATAGAACTGACAAAAGTGTGAGAATATTAAAATTTTCTATGCTTTAATACTATGAAGTTACTTTCAATGAACAGCAATCAGTTATCTTATAAATTAACAAATCGCAATTCTTTTTGGTGTAATTTACAATGTAGTCTCTGACACTGTCACTTTCCCATTACCCCATCAGGTTACTACTTCTGTTATCTGGACATTTTTAAATACCTTTCCCATAGTAAATAATTAGGCAAAAATAAAAAAAAAAAGTAAATATTCCCAGAATAAAACAAAACATCAGAATCTAATGCATTATATCTTATTTATAGCATACGTGATTGCAAATCAGACAAAACCGCAATCGGTTTCCATATCACTTATGAAATCATCACAACACATTTCTATTCCTTTTTCAACGAAATTTTTAGCCATATTATTGTCCTTCAGTCTGTAGAAAGTGCAATATGTACAATCATGAAGCGGAGATACAAGTAAAAAATGCAATGTAGCATTCTATTCACCCTTATTATCTAATTTTAGCAGACTTTTTGATAAAAGATTTAATCCAATGATTTAAAACCCATAAAGAGAAACCACCTAAAATTGGTTCTCATCAGCTGACAGTTGTCTACTTTTGTGGACTGTTGCTGTTCTGGTAGACATCTGTGCCTAGCGCAGCTGTGTTCGAAACTAGATCTTGAACTTCATGTATTCTCTAAATAAACAAAAAAATCTCTTTAAAACATGTTCTTGAGTGACCATAAATTCTATAAAACTAAACTTAAATATAATTAGTTACTGTATTCTGTTTTAAAATTATTACTTTATGATAGTTTTTTTAAGCCCACACTGGAGCACACACAGTCAATTTAATTTGCGCCTTTGGTTTATCTGTGCTTTTCCCAGTATTTTTTTAATCTTATTGATCTCGAAGTCTGAGTTCTTCCGATATACACGCTTTTCGTGGACGCTTCCTCAAACTGTAATTGGGTTTCCGGCTTTTTTAAGATCACTTTTCCCCTCCTTCCTGCCAATTGCTCCTTGGTTATTCCCAGTTCCTCCCAAGTCCTGTTTCACCTCCTTCAACCAGTTGTTCCTAACTTTACACTTCAGTTGGTAGTCCAATAATCTCTCCTGAAGTCTACCTCCTGTAATTGAGAGTATTTTGAGCTAACCTTTTTTCCTAAATGTTAGTGAGCTGCTCAAGTTGTTCGATACAAGACCGCGATTCGGGGGTTGATCAAATATAAACGAGACTGACTTTCTAAAAACTTTTCCGCTGGACATTGAACTCTAAAGGGTGGGGTTTCAGGTAGCCTGGGAGGTTTGGGACGGGCGAGACGGGCAACATTTCCGCTCGACCCTTCAGTATAAAACTATACAATGAGTGAGAGTGAAGTGCACGCTTCGTGGAGCAGAGAATTATTATTAAGTTTTTGGCCAAGGAGGGGTCAATCCGACTGAAATCTTTCAGAGATTGACGGCTCAATACGGGACAGGACCCTGTCAAGAGCTCGCTTTTGCTTGGCACAAGGAATTCGCCAAGGACGGAAGCAGTAGAAAACCTCAGCCATGATCGTCGCTCGACCACTCTCGCCACGGACTAAAAACATTGATGCTGTTCGAAGCTCCTGGACGAAGACAGACGATATCGCTGCGATTTATTGCAGATGAACTCCAGTTGAGCTATGGTAGCGCTCAAAAATCGTTACATCAAACCTGGAACTCAGCAAAGTATCTGCAAGGTGGGTTCCACGAATTTTGACCGACGCTCACAAACGGAATCGCTTGGAGATTTGCCAGCTTACTATTGACCCAATTTGAACGAGATGGTGAGGCATTATTAAACCGGATTGTCACCTGTGACGAAACATGGGTTCACCATTACACTCCCGAGTCGAAACAGGCAAGTATGGAGTGGCGGAAGAAGAGGGAGAGAGGGCGCCTGAAGGCCAAATCACGATCGTCGGCCGGGAAGGTAATGGCCACTGTATTTTTCGACAATCAAGGCGCCACGCCGATTTCTCCATCAACGACGCACAATAAATGCACAATATTATTGCGATGTTTTAGAGGTCGCAAAACAGTCTTTTTCGTAGGAAAAGGAAATCTAAACCGCGAGAAACGCCATTCTTCTTCACGATAATGCCCGACCACATTCGCTAACGCTACGAGGCTTAAACTCGATCAAATTGGCTGGGAACCAATGGAACATCCCCATACAGTCCAGACTTATCACCCCGCGACTATCACCTGTTTGGGCCACTCAAAGAGGCGCTTGAGGCCAGCGCCAAGACGATTCTGCGGTGGAGACCTTCGTGTCTAATGGCTCAATGAACGCCCGAGAACTTTTTACGAAAGATGGAATTAAAAACTTCCAATCCGTGGGAAAATGTGTTACTCGTATGGAGACTATGTAGAAAAATAAGTTGTATCAAGAATAATTTGTAAGTAAGCAATAAATTTTTAAAAATCAGTCTCGCTTATATTTGATCAACCCTCGAGCTGTCAGCCGAAAGACCGCGACCAGATGTCCTCCTCTGGGAGAAGATCCTTGACCTTCCCATACAAGTTAATAATACATTCTCATAAGGCTTGTTCTTTATGTCTTCCTTTGACTTTGTTTGTAATTCAAGATAATGAATGAAAAGTTGACTTGAGGAAATTTGCCAAGACAGGTGCTTCACTATTGATGTGTTTCATCGAAAATCTTCAAATTTAATAAAATTTTCAAGATTTATGAAATTGTTTCTGAGAAATCCTAATACAAAATTTGTGCTGTAGATATGCCAAAAATATTGATAGAAGAACACAAAACAAAGTATATGGCATATTCATGGACATTTTGGAGCTTTATGACAAAAATTGTGATGAGTTCTTTGAGTCTCATTGTCAATGGTGACAAACGTAAATCCGCGCCAGAAACTGAACAATGCATTGAGTGGGTATCATTTAAATTCTCTGACAAAACCATGAAAATTCAAGCAAGATTCATGACCGCAATTTTCTGGGACACTAAATGGGTTCTGCTGATACAGAAATCCTACCAATAAGAAAGAAAATAAATTCTGAAAAGTACTGTAAAACTTTATTAAAGCTTAGGCGTAGTGTACAAAACGTTGGTGGGATTGCTTTCAAGCGGTATCATCATATCATGCATCACAATAAACCTCAACATCAAGTTATGGAATAGCGTTTAAAAATATGGAACTAATGAACTTTTGATGGAAATTACTAGACCATCCAATTGCCATACAGCCTCTAACTCTCAGCACCATCAGACTTTTATATTTTTCCAAAACTTGAGGAATATCTTGAGGAAAGTGCTTAGGACAAGTTCAAAGAGTTACTGAGTGGACAAATGGACAGGCGGCAGAGTTCTTTGAAAATGGTATTGAAAAGGTTGTACCATGACTTAACAAGTGTTTAGATATTAATATCGACTATGTTGAAAAGTAAACAAAAAATATTCAAATATCCATTTCCCATAAAAGTTAATGCTCATAAATAAAATTTCTCATCATAAAACACTTACTGGTTCTCATCATAAAGTCTGGACCTTACTTAAAAATGACCAACGATATTCCACCATTTAATGTGTCAACAAGAATACTGTTTATATTAATCAAGTGAACAACGACTTTAAGGCTTTCTAAACTTTCATCGAGGAGAAAAGTTGTATCATTCATTAACATGTTGATGAACTTTACAAACTGTTTGCCAGACCTACAAAAGATAACATACGCTACGCTAATGCTGTAAAACTGCAATAGTGTTTTAATTTTCAAATGAAGTGTAATCTAAAAGTAATGATTAAAATATTTTAAACTAAAAGAAACACACTTTTATTACATCAATATATATATTTTGTTTTATAATTTATATTAAGTAAACTATAGTCACCGCTTAATTTGCTGGATTCCCACAAATGTCACAAATATACAAATAACCCAACCATAAAATCTGAAACAATGTGTGTGTGTGTGTATGTGCAGTGTATGTTTGTTGTGTGTGTGTGTGTGTGTGTGTATGTGCAGTGTATGTTTGTGTGTGTGTGTGTGTGTGTGTGTGTGTGTGTGTGTGTGTGTGTGTGTGTGTGTGTGTGTGTGTGTGTGTGTGTGTGTGTGTGTGTGTGTGTGTGTTAATACACTGCATTCCAAATTTCAATCTGATTTGATTCAAATTTAATACTAAAACAAATACTTATTGGCTTGGACAAATTTCATTTCAGCGAAATCTGCTAATCTATTCCCAAATTGCCACCATTCATAACAATGAAAAAAAATCAAGATTTTAAAAATCTATAAATTACATTTCAAATTTTAAAAGTTGCCAATAAAATAAAATTTAAAAATTTTTAATTCTTGTAATGCAGGTTGACACTCTGATTACAAGAATAAAAATGGTGATATCACATTTTTATGAACAGCATTAAGAAAGAAAAAGTTATGAATTTTATAGCGACCAAAATCTAGTTTTATATTTTTATTGCAAATTATGAATATGTCCATACATCAAAATGTTCATTTATATAACGCTCAATGTTGTTGGTTTTTCAAAAATCGTTTCCATCACGCCAGAGGCAGCTGTTTACCCTACTGTTATTATATTACCTTGTGTTACTTACCTAGATTCATTGACGATAGCTTGTCTGTGGAATAGGGCTTTCCCACATGCCTTTAAGAATCAAGCTAATATGATAACGGATTGTGATATTTATCATAGAATTCAGAACTAGAGCCTGTAGTTTCAACATCTGCAACAATTTAATAATAATGATATCAGTATAAGTTAAATGTAATAAAACCATTTTTACTTAACTCAGTAAAAATATCAGTAAAAATTATTCTTAAAATTTAACTAG
The DNA here is from genome assembly GCA_022606455.1 of Callitettix versicolor. Classification (NCBI taxonomy): domain Eukaryota; kingdom Metazoa; phylum Arthropoda; class Insecta; order Hemiptera; family Cercopidae; genus Callitettix; species Callitettix versicolor. The sequence goes on along the minus strand of JAJIZJ010000622.1, from coordinate 10,246 downwards.
ATCTCTATTATTATTTTCGAAAAGAAATATTTGTAGTTATAAGATTGACGTGAATTAGAAGTTATGATAAATCTAAAAAAATTAATACTGTCATTAAATGAAAAGATTTAAACAAAAATCCCTATCCTGAACACTAAACTAAGGCACTACCAAACGGTAGTTATACCAGCAGTCCTCTACGCTGTGAAACACTTAAACTGCATACAGCTCAGGATGTAAAGAAAATAGGAAAGATGGAGAGAAGGATTTTACGAAAATATTGGGTCCAAAGAGTAACACAGGGTTAGAATATAACAGAGGTCAAATGGAGAGCTTTATTCCAAAATAGAAAAATAACGGACGTATTCAGGAAAAGAAGACTTCAATTCTAATGGACACATATACAGAATGGAGAACACCGACTAACTAAACAGATCTTCACAATATTAAACAAGTACAGGAACAAGATAACCTGGTTCACAGAGATAGACAAGGATCTGGCAAACAACGCAGAAATTATAGGAGACAGAGCAATATTCAGAAGTAAAATACGGCAACTTGAGTTGTGGGAGAACAAAAAGACCCACGTGCAGGAGAGGAAGAGAGTGGATGCAAGAGGACAGAGAAAACCACTCAAGGAAAATGAAGGAAGCATAGGCTAAGAAGTTGATTAAGCGTGCCCTCTAAATGGGATATTCGAGAAAAATAAATGAAAAGAATAATATGTGTATAACAATTTAATATGTATAAACATAAAATCAAAAGTGATTTATTTCTCATTTGTACCCAGGAACATCTTTTCATTTTCAAAATTTCATCATCAAAAATTTCACTTTATCCAAAACAGAGTTTTGAAAAATTTGTTAAAACAAATATATTCTGAAAGTACATTTCTCTCTCAGACACCAACTGTTTTTCAGACTCACTGCTGAAGTACCATGATTTAGTTGCCATATAATTTTATAATATAGTAGACTTATTAGATTTGAATTTTACAAATACAAAGATTTTTAGTAACACAATTTATTTGAAGCATTATAATTCTTCATAAACAAGGTGAACTACAGTTAATCGAACATATCACGACAAATATTAAAATATAGACTGTAATGTTTTAAAATATATAACTAGGTCTATACAAATACTATTTTAAACTTACCCTGTAAACAATGCCAAAAATACAAAATGTCATTTTTTAAATCACATTTAAAATTGTATCCAAATTTTAAAATATTTCTCTAACTGTAAGCCACAGCAACATAATTTTTTGTGATTTCCTCGTTATCAGGAACATCTTATGGAAAAGTGCATCCACATGATTACAGCTGTTAATATGTAGTGTGTTCTAAAAGAAATTGTGTAAGTAGCATTCTGCTTTCACATCATTCTTTCCTTTTCCAACTTGGACTTGAGTGGTTGAAATGATTTTATGCATGCACATAGTTCGTTCATAATCAGAATAATATTCAAAAACAGAAGATCTCAGTCTAGATCTGATAGTTTGAATTAGCAAAACAATTTGTCAAAGCAGAATCTAATTTTGATCATTCTAAACATCGAAGTCATTTGATTCTGACCATTCTGGTTCCAAGTATTTTTATCATCCGAACATCAACTAACATCTCTAGTTCAGATTGCTAATATAGGCCAAGTGACATTTCTATCAATGTATACAAAACAACAAATAAATCGGAAATGGCAGCAACTCGCTCATTGGTATCTATAAGGCATGCACCAGAAAGTAAGTTCCGTTTGGTAATAAAATTAAATTGTGTACAGACACAGAAAAATTACTTATTGCACAAAATTCTACAACTCTTAAACTACTATTCCACATGACTGCCGAAATTTTGCAGGCATTTGTCATAGCGTGGCACAAGTTTTTGTATACCTTCTTCATAGAAGTTTGCCACCTGTGTCTTCAACCAGTTGGAAACATTTTCTTTTCAGCTCTTCGTCATTGTTGAAGTGTTGTTGACGCCAAGGAAAGACTTGAGATGTAAGAACAGATGAAAGTCACTAGGAGCGAGGTCAGGGCTATGGGAGGATGGTCAATCCCTGGCTGGGGAATGTTTTTGTCGTGAAGAAAAACAACACAGCTTTTGACAGCAATCCTCGGCGCTTATTCTGTATTGCATGGCGCAATTTCCTAAGTGTCTACGCAATAAACATCTGCTTTGATTGTTTGACCACGCGTAAAATCAATGAGTAAGATGACTTTCCAGTCCCAGAACACTGTGCATATCATTTTTTTTAAGTGTCAAGATTTGTTTTAGGCTTAACCTTTGCTGGGGATTAAGTGCCTCCATTCCATTGATTGCCGCTTACTTTCAGGGGTGTCGTAAGAAACCAGTTTCATCCCTGTGACTATCTGTGTCAGAAATTCTTCGCCATTCATCATAATGGGTCAAAACTGAAGTGCACTACCCATCCGGTTTGTTTTGTGTTGCTCAGTAAGAATCTTTGGTACCCAACGTGAGCAAAGTTTACGAAATTTCAGTTTTTCGGTAACAATTTCATGAATTAGTGATCGTGAGATTTGGGGAAATTCCATAGCGAGAGCACTAATTGTAAACTTGCGGTTTCCTGGATCTTGTCATCAATCGCGTGAACCAGTTCTTCTGTAATCAAAGATGGGCGCCCGCTCGCGTTCTTCATCGTGCACTTCACTCGTCCTTCATTGAACTGTCGGACCCATCTTCCCCCATTGAATCTCACATCGCATTTTGTCCGTAAACTTCACAAATTTGCCAATTAATTCAATTTGTTTTCACTTTCCTAGCATTCAGAAAACGAATCACAGATCTGATTTCTGGCGGCGGGATTTTCAATCAACACCGACATTATTAACAAACAACCAAAGCGTACATGGCTGGCAGCGATCTCAAAATGGCGCACGTTTCTTCTCCTTGATACAGAGCGTCTATCGCGCATGTGCGGAACTCACGATCGCAGCTGCAATGCGCAGAGAAATTGAAAGCGGAACTTACTTTCTGGAGCGCACCTCCTATACTGGCTATCTGTAATGCAATAATGCATATAGGCTCACAATTTGAAAAAAATTAAATATGAAATGTTTATAACAAATGATACAATAATTGTCAGAAATATTTTACTGAGAAAAATGTGTTCCCAATACAAATCTCCGTCTAAATACTGAAACATGGCAGGAACTGTTGAAGGTTTCATAACTTTTTATAATTTACTTATTATGAACGTTTCCCAGTTTATCATGCATAAGTGAAATGTAAACAACAGTATGAAATAAACATATTACTACATTGTGAACCTTTCTCTTATTTCCACTCTGATAACAACACATCTTTCAAAGTTAAACCTAAAATATTGTTAACCTACTGAATTCATATTCGACAATATCATAACCAAAAGTCGTCCATTAATATTTATTTTTTAAATTTTTAACAGTAACACATTTTTCCATTATATTTGACGGCGATGATAACCTTAATCGTTTTAGGAAAGAAAAAAATCCATTATATTTGTTTTTACCTCACTTATTAGATGACATTTTCATGATTAATGATTAATTTTTGTTTGTAAAAATACTAATATTGCTGTTACTTCATTTTTTAAATATATTTTTTCTTTGGTCATGTTTATGATATGTTTTTTTACATTATTGACATTCCATTGACTGATTCTCATAAATACGCATGCAATGTTTTTGGACGTTACTCCATTTACTGAACATATCATATTGCATTATCTTTTTAATTGTCTAATAAAAATTAATGACAGTACCTGTATAAAATTTCATCAGGAAGGATGACAAATACTGTTCTGAAATCGGGTGAGACATGACCGCGTGTATGCCAAGGTTTCAGTTCAGATTGAATTCCAGGATTCAAAACAAAAAGCGCTTCGATAATTTTAGCGACCAAATACGGGTTTTTGATACACTGAGGTGTGCAAACTGTGATCAGCAACCACGTGATCATAGAGTCATCCATGTATTCTGCTACAACTCCGGGTACAAATCTGAACATAATAACCAAACATAAAACAAATTACAATCAATTACGTACAGAACTAGAGAACCTACAGTCTTCAATGTTTTACAAACAGTTTTCTCAAAATGATTATGACATGCTAGAATTAATTCCATTTTTGTTTGAAAATGAAGCGAACAAAAAATTGCAACCTTAAAAGACTACGTGCTGAGGATCATGACAAAGCTGAAACAGGAATTTTAAGCGCTTTCAATTATTTGGTACAAATTTTAAATCCGAAATATATTTACATAAACTAAATCAATATAAAAGATCAAATAAAACTTACTGCAAGGCAAACAGAAGATACTCTGCGATATCCTCTACATACCATTCCGGAAGAGCAGAGAATAGCAAGTGGTGCATCAACTGGTAATGGTAATTATGCTGGAAAAGGCATGGAGAGAAGGACAATGGCTTGTCATAGAGAATACAAAGCAAGAACTCTGCTCTTGGAAGTATAAAACTGTAAACATCTCTCATCAGATTTTTGTCCAGTAATCCAGCATCTGCACATGCTTTGCTGCGGCGTTGGTTTCTGTGAAATAAAATTTCAGTAACTGAATTAAAAGAAAAACAGGTAACACAGGTCCTGTGTATGATTAGCAAAAATTAATATAGATTAGAGCCGTGATCATCCAAAGAAATGATAGGAAGTAAGATCATAGATAGCATAGCATTCCTCAGATGCCATTAATAAAAGTATGTTAGGCTTAACAAGTAAAAGTAGTTGTAATGAAAACTATATAATAAAACAAAAAAGCATTTTTTAAACTATAAAACAATTACATAAAGTTATCATTTCATACAAAGTTGTCATAATTTACATTGATGATATTGTATTATAAATAAATTTCAGGAAATAATCAAAATCTGGCAAAAGAGGAAATGCGCGAGAATGGAACACGGCATTAATCCACCCTATACATAAAAAAGATAAACAAGACCCCAACAATTACAGGGGTATCTCGTTGCTGGAGCGTAATGTATAAAATCTTCTAAAAAAATCTTGCTAGGGAAGAATAAGGGATCAGTTGGACCGAGAGCTAGGGGAGTATCAAGGAGGATTTAGACTGGGAAGAAGTGGCCCGGAGCAGATAATGGCTCTGAAATGAATAATCGATCACCAAAGCGAGAAATAAAAACCTAATCATAACTATTGTAGATTTCAAGAAAGCTTATGATTGCATCCACAGGGAGTCCGCTGATTTGGATTTCATACAATTACAAATATATTGAATTTGGCCTACATACAAAATTAATCAACCTTATCAAAATTACACTTCAAAACACTCAATCCAGAGTCAAATTCCAGGGAAGTTTCAAAACTGTTTGAGGTTAAAAAAGCAGGATTAAGGCAAGAGGCAGTCTTTCTCCCCTCTTCAATTGCGTGTTGGAAAAATCATCAGAGAATGGAGCAAGAGTAGTGTGACAGATAAAAATAAGGACAAGAATCAGACTTAACTGTTAGCCTTTGCAGATGATCTAGCACTCATATCAAATAAGTTGGGAAGAAATGGAACAGCAAATCAAATCGCTAAAAAACACTAGCAGGAAAGGTCAAAACACAGATATCCTTAGAAAAGCGGAAATAATGCCGACTAAAGAAGTCGAAACAGAAAGTCTATAAAAATAGAAGGCAAACAAATAAAGATAGTGGATAATTTTAAGTATTTGGGAGAAAATATCACTAGAAACATAGCTTTAATAACTGGCAATAAAAAATAGAATGAACAAATTAAAGAAGGCCCTAAAGTTAACTTGGGATTGTATAAGAAAAGTGCGCTTTCCATAAAGTCGAAAAATCAGACATTATAATACTGTCACAAGACCGGAAGTAACTTATGCCACGGAAACTTATTTAACCCATTGAAACTGGATTTTAGTAACATGCTATTGGCCTTCAGTACTGATTTTTCAGTAGTTTACACTAAGATTATGTACTATAATAAAAGCAAGTAACCTACCAATTTTATCCTACATAATGTTATTGTAATTGTTAACATATTTAGCCAATACTTTAACACTATATTAACATTTTTTTATGTTTATATATTTACACTATGTACATTTTGTTTCCTTTTTTTTAAAATTTGTCTGACTATGATAATTTCAAAATAATTTTCAAAATGCAAAGGGACACTACATTTTTGCACTGGTAAATTATTTCAGACCTTTCCTTTTGCAGTACATACTCTACACTTTCTAGATGGCCTTGCTTTGCTTTGTTGGGGGATTTTCCTATAAAATGTCACCAGAATTTTGAGTTATATTTGGATTAGAAGTCCACTGCCAATCATTTACTTGGTAGGTTATGTGTAGTATTGTCTGTAATTAGGCCTATTTTCACAGATCTCATCATCACTGTTATCACTATCTCCCACTACTGTCATTTTCAACAATACCTGCTTTGCTCTTCGTTATCACTAATTTCACTACTACTTTCACTTAAAATATCCCCAACAAACTCACTAAATGCACTGAAGAAATAAACAATTCCTCACGAGGAAGCCATGTTTCTACAACTGTCAAATTCAGTACACAACTTCACAAAGAAACTATGCGAAATTAACGAGTAACAATGGAAATAAACAAAGGAAAAATATCTCATAGATTGAAAAATATATTTATATTTCTATATTCGACTTTTAGGCTAGAAACATACGGCAGAGAGATCAGGGAAGTAGAGGACCGGACATTGCCCGTCTTTAGTACTTAAGCCATTAAGAGAAAAGGCAGACAATATACGTCTTTTCGTTACCAATGGGTTTAATCTAAGAATGGAAACAGAACAGAAGAGCTTCAAAAAGTGGAAAGGAAAAATATTGAGAACCATTATCAACAAAAAACACATGGTAGAAGGAACATACAGACTGCTGCCAAGTTCAGCCGGCATCTTTCAGGATAATGAACATCTGTTAAATAATATTAGAAAGAGGAGACTGGCTTTTATGGTCACCTAATAAGGCTACCAGAAGAAAGACTGACAAAAGAAACTCTTAAATTACCAACTTAAAATGAAAGTAAAGAATGAGTGGCTTAAGGAAGTGGAACAGGACCTAAAAGAATTAGAGATAACGGAGGAATGTCTGAAAGAAGGAAGGAAAAACTAATCTTAGGAATAAAAACACTAGATTAAAATTTAAAGAAGGAACAAAAGAGTTGCCTTTTACTTGGAGGAAGTTAGACTACAGAGATCTATAAGACTGAAAAAGTATTGGGAGAATCTCAAAACCTAAAAAGAACCAAAGTTGAAAGCCCAAAAGAACCAAAATTGACTAAATGTGTTCAATTGAGGGCTTAAAAAAAATCCAATTGCATTACATTTTTTCTTTACTACCATAATTGGTAAAGTCAAAACAAAAAACTTCAATTCTAAAAAACAACTCTACTATTTTCCTGTTTTGCTTCTTTACCGTGCTGTAATTTCATTACTCTCTCTAAACTCTTCAAAAATTCATATTTCAAATTAAAAAAAGTATATTTAAATTTTACTTGCATTAAATGGATTTCTATTAAATAATATTTAAAACATTTAAGTTGTTTAAAAACACTTAAGTCTTTAAATAACAGTTGTTTACACTGTTTTCCTATTTAATTTACTTACCTGTGCAATTGTAAATTAAGAGTACATTAATAAGTATTGAAAAGAGTACTCTGAAATGTATTAACACATATAAAGTGTTTGAAGGCAGAGATATGTACTCTACAAATTATATCATTCCTTTTTTCAGTGGAAAAAGGTGATTATTTTACATTAAGAATTACAACTTTGTTTCTCGCTCAACCTTATGTCAACCAAACTTTACAATTGCTCCTAAAATTGGACATACTGTTAAGCTTTGGTTTTCCCCCCATTTGTTTTTATTTTCAAGGTCATTAATATTCTGTTGACACGATTCAGATTCTTAATTCTCTGAATTTAAATTTAAATTTGTTGTTTAACCCTAATTATGTATTATAAAATTGTACATATAGTTGTTGTTGTTGTTATTTCCTATGGCTAGTCCGGACTCCAGTCCATCAGCCTCCTTGCCTCCCAATACAGCCCGAGCGAAGCTCTTTTGTAAAATCTCGAATCAGCATCCAGGCATGTCAGCAGGTGTTCCTTGTTCATATTGAGTTCGTCTCTTGGCACAGAGGGCACATTTCAGAGGAGTAGACACCAATGTGCTTCTAAGTGGGCAGCGAGGCAGTCATGACCGTGTCAAAAGGCAAACTGTGCCACTGACTGTCTCCTTGGTTTTTCCTTCAGTCTGTCCCATTCCTCGTCTATATTTTCCCAGCGTTTGCCTTTTGCTATGTTCTTCATTCTGCTGTTTCTTTGTTGTACTTTGAGCATGGCTTTTGCCTTATTTGGATTAAAGCAAATGTTTGTATTTGGGTAGTAGTGAATCATTTTTGCCAGCTCATCTGCAGCCTCATTTCCTGGCACATCTACATGGAAGGGATCCATTGGAACACTATATTTCTGCTTAATTTTTAAAGCGTTAAGTAACATTTGATTTGTATTTCTTTAAGATTGTTGCCCGCTGATGATGATAGGGCCCTGCACTGCTGCCTTGGAATCTTTACACAGTTGCTGCCATTACACAGTTTTGGTATTTATGTGAAGTGTTCAGCAGAAGGAGAAAAGCCTAGATATGGCCTCCATCTCAGCATCAAAATTCGACCTGTTCAGCCCAACCGGTAGTGGAGGGAGAAATGGGTGTGTACACTCTGGGGACAAAGTTACTCTCAGCGTTAACAGCAAACCTTAAGCTGTATGTGTCCCTGGGTGGTGCTAAATGAGTAACAGTGCACCAGCATGAGCCATCCCAATACACAAAAATATTGTACATATACAGGTTTTGAATAAAAGTAAATTATCCATACTTAACCTTTTGACAAGTAACCTAATTCATGTAACCCCCCAACATATACGTGAACACTACAACTTAGAATATGTGTGTGACTGTTATATAATCAACTTATATGAATGGTATTATTGTAAATAGTGTGGAGAGTGTTTATCTTTCAGTAGAAACATTCATGTACTTTGGAATTTGTTGACAATATCTGAAGTGTTTCTATCTTATTCCACTAAATAATCGATCATTTAGTTTCTGATTATCAGTATTTGTTGAGGGTAGCAATTAGTGTTAATTGCAATCTTAATTCTCAAAGTGAACTATTAATCTCATAAACTTATTAACCTTTGAGAAGTGTGCACATCAAGTGACACTCTGTACACATACATGGTGAGTAATTATTTTCAATAAAACATTGTAATGAGGGAGTAAAAAAATACTTAATATCATTGTTTTAAAAAAATAAATAAATAATAATAATAAACATGTTTCTGTGCTAATCACAGACATGATAGAACATGCACAAGAACAAATAATGGAACTCAGAGACAAGCGGCTAAAAGTTGGACTACAGTTGCATTTGAGAAGACCCAATACATGACAAACATCAAGAGCGCCCGTAGCCATCTCAAGATATACCACCGAATACAATAGCCAAAACCTGACAGTTTTAAATACCTGGGAGAGTGGATAACACAAAACAATAGCGATAAAATAGCACTAGAAAACAGATTACTCAAACTGGAAAAAGTGTACTTTTTTCATTTAAAAACATATACAACAAAAAATCCCTATCCTGGGACACTAAACTAAGGCAATTACCAAGCGGTGTGAATTAGGCCCAGCAGTCCTCTGCACGCTGTGGAAACACCTTAAACTACACATACAGCTCAGGGCGTGAGAAAATAGGAAAGATGGAGAGAAGGATTTTCTGCAGAAAAATATTGGGTCCAAAGAGTAACACAGGGTTAGAATATAAAACAGAGGTCAAATGGAGAGCTTTACTCTAAAATAAAAAAATAACAACACGTATTCAGGAAAAGAAGACTTCAATTCTACAGACACATATACAGAATGGAGAACAATTCGACTAACTAAACAGATCTTCACAATAAAAACAAGCACAGGAACAAGATAACCTGGTTCACAGAGATAGACAAGGACCTGGAAAAACAACACAATAGACTCATAGAAATTATGGAGACAGAGCAATATTCAGAAGTACAATGGCTGCAATTTGAGTTGCGGAGAGTGAAAGACTCACGTGGCAGGAGGAAGAGGGTGGACGCAAGAGGACAGAGAAACCACCAAAGGAAAATGAAGAAGCATGGGCTAAGAGAGTTGATTAAGCTGACGTGCCCTCTAAATGGGCTATTCAAAAAAATAATAAAAATGTTTCTGATCAAT
>JAJIZJ010000463.1:0-18102 GCA_022606455.1 Callitettix versicolor | reverse complement strand
CTCAATTAAACATGTTTGTGCTTAATAGGTCTGGTGTGTAGTATAATGGCATTCGATATAATTAAAATAATTTATAATAAGAGTTGATCAAGAAATTATGATAGGTTTTGCCGTGCAGCCAGTATACTCTCAACTTTGAATCAGAGCCAGCCGTCTTGAAACAGAAGTGAGTGAGTGAGGAAAACCTTATACATACGTCTTTGGGTTTTATACCAATGTTTCTTAGGAAAAAGTGTTAAACATACATTTTAGCCTTTATACAAGACATGGTCAGAGTCCGCCATCTTGAAACGGAAGTGAATAGAGGATAACATTGCCCATACATCTTTCAGGCTTTATACCAGGTTTTCTTCACAGGAAATTGCAAAAAAATCGACCAATGCCTTTGATTAAAAATTCGTACATTCGACATCGTTAAAATAAAAGCCGCCATCTTGAAACCGATGTAAAAGTTAGTATTAAACATACATTTGGACTTTATACAAGATATCCTCCAACTGAATTTTAAAATAATCGACTGTTGTGTTTGACCAAAGCTGCATCACCTCGTCTCGTTAGAACCAGAGGCTGCCATGTTGTAAAAGTAAGTAAATGGGGAATAATCTTACACATCTCTAGGGCAGAGCCCTTGCCATGATGGAGACCAAAGCTGGGCAGGCTACACGATGGCGACTGGTTGGGTACTTACTATAATATCACCTTAGGATGAACCCATGTCACGATGGAACCAAGGCTGGCCAGGGTACACGATAGCAACAGGTTGGTGTAAATACCATAATGGAAATGGTTGGAAAGAGTACATAGTGGAGACAGTTTGGGTACTTATCATATTAGCAAAATGGCTGAGGAAAGTTTTATGATGGAGACTTTTTGGGTATCATAATAGCAAAAATGGCTGGGAAGAAGTACATGATGGAGACTTTTTGGGTATCATAATGGCAAAAATGACTGGGAAGAGTACATGATGGAGACGGTTGGGTACTTATCATAATGGCAAAATGGCTGGGAAGAGTACATGAGTGGAGACTTTTTTGGGTATCATAATAAGCAAAATGGCTGGGTAGAGTACATGATGGAGACGGTTTCAGTACTTACCATAATTGCAAAAAAATGGTTAGGAAAGCTGTGATGGCGAAGGACTGGGTATATACTATAATGTCACCTAGGGGCTGAGTATGTACCGTGATGGCACCAAATGATAGGCAAGGTACATGATGGCGACGGACTGAATACATTGCCATAAGCCACAAAAAATGGTTTGGGAAGGGTACATGATGGCGACGGGCTGGGTACATACTATAATTTCATTTAGGTCTGAGTACGTACCTGCCAGTGGACTAAAGTTGAGCAGGAGCACACGATGGAGACAGGTTGGGTACGTACCATAATGGCAAAATGGTCAGGAAGAGATACATGTTGGCAACAGGTTGGCTACACACTATAATGTCACCTAGGGGTGAGCCCTTGCAATAATGGAACCAAAGCTGGGCAGGATATACGATGGCGACGGGTTGGGTGCGTACCATAATATGGCAAAATGGCTGGAAGGAGTACATAGTAGAGACTGGCTGGGTACATACTATAATGTCGCTTAGGGCGGAGTACGTACCATGATACCCCAGATGCTAAGACAAAGCACACGATAGCGACAGGTTGGGTGCCACCATATTAGCGAAAATAGCCGGGAAGAGTACATGATGGCGACAATGTCACCTAGGGCTAAGTAAAGTAAAATGATGGCACCAAAGCTGGGCAGGATACACGATGGCGAAGGTTTGGGTACGTACTATAATGGTGAAAATGGCCTGGGAAGGGTACATGATGGCGACAGGCTGGGCGTCGTGTCGCTGATAGCACTAGATGCTAGGCAGGGTACATAATGGCGACGGGTTGGGTACGTACTGTAATGTCACCTAGGGCCGAGTGAAAAAATATAATTCGTTTACCTCGTGAACGCTTGTATTATGTCGCCTTGCTTGTATTGTTTCAACGCTTCTTTCCTTCTCCACAACACGGCTGCAACTGGCCTACGCGATAATGCAGTCCTGCGGCTGCTTGTCGACCGCAAAGCGCATGTTACCAGCGTGTGCAACGGTGCGTGTTGCCAGCATGTGCACCAGTGTATTAAAGCGATTTTTCTATATTTTTACAGACAAAACTCAATACTGCTGCGAACTGAAATAGCTTCGTCGCGCCCGAATGCCAAGTAGACGGGCTAAGCGTGCAAAAATCTGCCAGTGTTTTTCCTTCTGCCATTGCCGTTGCAGAACCAATACAAATGAAATTGAATTTTGCCAGACTGCCTGTATTACCAAGATAGAGAGTCGACGATTACGCTTGCTGCAGGAAACGATGTACCGCTTCACGTTCTGGGCAGGAATACATGATGGCGTTCGAAAACGGGTTGCGTACGTATTATAACGGCACAAAGTTCAGTGGGAGGATACATAATGGCGACAGGGCTGACACCTACTATAATGGCGCCCACTTGGTGGAGATAGTGGCGGTGGGCAGATGGCAACGATCCACTTCAGCCCTTGCCATAATGGAACCAAAGCTGGACAGGGTACACGATGGCGACGGGTTGGGTACGTACCATAATGACCAAAATGGCCAGGAAAGGTACACGATGTCGACGGGCTGGTATATACTATAATGTTACCTACGGGCTGAGCTCTTGCAATGATGGAATCAAAACAGGGCAGTGTACACGATGGCGACGGGTTGGGTACGTACCATAATGGAAAAAATTGCTGGGAAGGTATATGATAGCGACTGGCTGGGTAGATACTATAATGTCACCTAGGGCTGTGTCCTTACAATGATAGAATCAAACGAGGGCAGGTTACGTTGGCGACGGGTTGGGTACTATCCATAATGGCGAAAATGGCTGGAGATGGTACATGATGGAGACGGGTTGGGTACGTATCATAATGGCAAAAAGGGCTGAGAAAGAGTACATAATGGCGACGGGCTGGGTGGTTACTGTACTGTCACCTAGTTCTGAGCCTTTGCAATGAGTTGATATAAAGCTGAGCAGAGTATACGATGGCAGCTGGGTTGGGTACGTACCATAATGACAAAAAAAAATGCCTGTGAAGAGTACATAATGGCGACAGGCTGGGTAGTTACTATATTGTCACCTAGTTCTGAGCCTTTGCAATGATTGATATAAAGCTGAGCAGGGTACACGATGGCAACGGGTTGGGTACGTACCATAAAGACAACAATGGTTAAGAAAGGTACATAATGGCGACGGGTTAGAGTGAGTTACTATAATGTCACCTAGTTCTTAGCCTTTGTAAAGATTGAAATTAAGCTGGGCAGGGTACACGAAGACGACAGGGTCGGTACGTACCACAATGACAAAAATGCCTATGAAGAGTACATAATGGCGACAGGCTGGGGTAGATACTATAATGTCACCTAGTTCTGAGCCTTTGCAATTATTGATATAAAGCTGAGCAGGGTACACGATGGCAACGAGGTTGGGTACGTACCATAATGGCAAAAAAAAATGCCTGGGAAGGGTACATAATGGTGACAGGCTGGGTAGTTTTACTATATTGTCACCTAGTTCTGAGCCTTTGCAATGATTGATACAAAGTTGAGCAGGGTACACGATGGCAACAGGTTGGGTGCGTACCATAATGACAAAATGGCTAAGAAAGGTACATGATGGCGTAGGCTGGGTACCTACGATAATGTCACCTAGGGTTGGGTACGTACCATAATGACAAAAATGGTTAAGAAGAATTTTTATAATGGCGACAGGTTAGGTAGTTACTATAATGTCACCTGGTTCTTAGCCTTTGTAAAAGATTTAAATAAAGCTGGGCAGGGTACACGAAGACGACGGGTCGGGTACGTACCACAATGACAAAAATGCCTGGGAAAGTACGTAATAGCGACAAGCTGGGTACTTGCTATACAGTCACCTAGATCTGAGCCTTTGTAATGATTGATATAAAGCTGAACAGGGTACACGAAGACGACGGGTTGGTACGTACCATAATGACAAAAATGGCTAAGAAAGGTACATGATGGCGACAGGCTGGGTACTTACGATAATGTCACCTAGGAGTTGGGTACGTACCATAATGACAAAAATGGCTGGGAAGGGTACACGATGGCGACGGTTTGGGTACGTACCATAATGGCAAGAAATGACCTGGAAGAGTACATGATGGCGACGTGTGGGGTACATACTATATTGTCACCAAGGGCTGAGTACGTTCCATTATGGCATCAGATGCTAGGCAAGTTACATGATGGCGAAGGGTTGGGTACGTACCGTAATGGCAATAGTAGCCGAGAAGGGTATATGATGGCGACGGGCTGGGTACATACTATAATGTCACCTAGGGGGCTGAGTAAGTAAAATGATGGCACCAAAGCTGGGCAGGATACACGATGACGACGGATTTGGGTACGTACCATGATGACGGAAATGACCGAGCATGTACGTAATAGCGGTGGGTTGGGTACGTTCCATGATGACGAAAATGACCGAGCCTGAAACGTAATGGCGACGGGCAGGGCATGTAACACGATGGCGACAGCTGGCTGACACCTACATATATCATACACCATCCACGAGGGAGAGAGAGGCGGTCATAGATAGACTTACTTTATATGTTTATATAACACACTATCCACAGGCCCTGGTAGTCCTGGGTTGAGCACGTAACACGATGGCGACAGCCGGCTAGGCACCTACATATATCATACACCATCCACGAGGAGAGAAAGGCGGTCATAGATTGACGTACTTTATTTGTTTATATAACGCACTATCCGCCTGCTCCGGAGTGGGCTGAGGCACATAACACGATGGCGATAGCCGGCTGACAGCACTACCATACACAATCCACGAGGGAGAGAGAGGCGGTCATAGATAGTTACTTTATATGTTTATATAACACACTATCCACAGGCCTTATTCCTGGGCTGGGCACGTAACACGATGGCGACAGCCTGCTAGGCACGTACATATATCATACACCATCCACGAGGAGAGAGAGAGGCGGTCATAGATATACTTTATATGTTTATATAACACACTATCCACAGACCCTAGTCCTGGACTTGGCACGTAACACGATGGCAGTGGGCACGCACCGACGACGTCAGCAACGGCGAGTACCGTTACAACGGGCCAGCTGCGGGACGAATTCGCTTCCATCACGTCGGCAGCTGGTTGGGAAGGGTACATGATGGCTACGGGCTGGGTACATACTATAATGTCACTTAGGGCTGAGTACGTACCATGATGGCACCAAAGCTGGGCGGGGTATACGATGGCGACGGGTTGGGTACGTACCATGATGACGAAATGACCGAGCATGATACGTAATGGCGACGGGCTGGGCACGTACCATGATGGCGACAGGTTGGGCACGTACCACGATTGCTGGGAATGTTGCGACCACAGATAGGGCTTGTACCATGATGATGATGTGATTAGACAGCTAACATTATCTAACAGGTTGGGTACGTACCGTGATGACGGAAATGGCCGTGCACGGTACATAATGGTAATGGGCTGGTCGTACCGCCATGATAGCACCAAAGGATTGACAAGGTACATGCCCATGACACTAGAGAGAGAGAGAGAGAGAGGCTAGACAGCGAACATGATGGCGACGGGTTGGGTACGTACCATGACCAACCTGGGGCTAGGCACGTAACTTACGATGGCGGCGGCTAGAGAGAGAGAGAGAGAGAGAGAGAGAGAGAGAGAGGGAGAGGGAGGAGTAAAGAGGTGGTCGTAGAATGAAGTACTTTATATGTTTATATAACGCACTACCCACCGTCTCAGGGCGGGCTGAGCAAGTACCACGATGGCGATTCGATCGGGCAAACCCGAGCGGAATCGGTGTTCGTTTCATATATCTCGAATCGCATAATTTCCCAAGACGCTCCCGTGGTACAGTGGTTACAGCGTGCGCCTCACACGCGCAACGTCCCAGGTTCGAGCCTTGCCAGAAACGCGCAACTTTTTCGATTAATTAATATTCACCGGCGGGTCGGGTACGTAACACGATGGCGGCGCGCGCCGACGTTCGCTTCCCGACAGCGTCACAGCTGCGTGCGTCCGACACCGCTGCGCGCACATCAGTGGCCGCCATGTTGGCAGCCGCCATGTTTTGGGATATAGTGTCCGGAATCCTACTAAGATATATTTTGTTGACTTGTCATAAATAATAGATACACTTTGTTAAATTTTATATAATATTGAATTCAGTTTTAAGGTTAAGGCTGGGATGGTAGATCAAACTAGAGGAAAGGACACTATAACCCCAGGCACTGTGGTTATTGGAACTATTGTGTAACCAAACCTCTTTATTACTACTTTAGCAGATTCAGCCCTTAGTAAATTCCAACAATCCAATGACTACTCATTCTGCTGCAGGTCTCTAAAGTCCTGGAAACCAAAAAACCCTCCTACTAGCAAGAGCTTCACAATCATGAATTATGTGTCCTGTAGTTTCCCCCTCTTTCCTTCACAACCTACACACAGTTTCTCCGTAGTGCTTATCTATCCTGTTCACACGCACCCTCAGACCACAGTGCCCTGTAATGAGCCCCATGATTTTCCTGAGTTTTGCTCTGTCCAAGACGGCTGCTGGCCCTTTAAGCCCTCCATATGGAACACTGCTTAAGAGACGCTTACTATGGGAATGCCCATGAAGGTTATCCTATCTTGCCTGGTGTTGTTTGTTAAACCACCTACTAATAGCAGACCCGGCCAACGTCGGAGAAATCCCTATAGCAGGCTCAGGCCCGATAAACTCAGATGCAGATCCCAGTCCAGCCAGTTGGTCTGCTTCCTCATTACCTTCAATTCCCCTGAAGCCAGTGAAGAGTTCGACTTTGAGTGGGTTAGGTTTTGAGGCTGACTTCGCTTCCCTCACCACGCTGACCATGTCTTCAAAACTTATTATTTTCGTTACTTAAGATACCATTGCCTAGGTTACGATTTTTAAACATAGTAATTTCCTAGAATCTGTTACTCTATGCCTAAATATTTAGATTTAAAAGATACAAACGCGTTCTTTAAACTGACTGAACTCCATTTCTGATTGCCGTTCAAGATCACTCCGCTCCGCTTGGCATTAGCAACCACCCGGCTTCATACCAATGATTACAGAATCTATAAGAAGGTCACTTATTGTCTGAAAAACGACATATGCTACATTTTAATACTTTTTTTAATTTCAGTCACAAAACTTTTATTATTTACATACAGTTTATTAATATACAATGTTAGTCAAAATTGAAGATTTTAGAAGTCGAGACAAAGTTGCCTTATCCAAAAAATGTACATCTTTATATCTTCTAAACATTTCGTAAGTTTGGTTTTCCTCCACAAATAAACAAGACAACATTTGATTGAAGACAACATCTATTGGTCACGACAACATTTGACTAATCCTGTATATTAATATAACTTACTATTCAATGATAGAACCGATGAAGCCGGTCTTCAGGCACCGGGCGGGAATAGGTTCGTTACTTGTTTGCAGATGTAACTTTCACAAGTTGACCCTGTAGCCATACTTTCCCATACGTTAATCAAGCGTTAAGGTAGGATTTGGAAAGGGAGAGAGAGAGAAAAACAGACAGACAACGAGAGAGACAGAGAATGTAATCAGCCCTATATCTGTCTCTCTTTGAGCTAGTTCAAGTTCAGAAAGAAACATGCAGCGCTGCCTATCGGCGGGTGCTCCACAAAGTAGCGTTGTCGGCCGAATAAAATGGGCCGACTTTTTCGAAAAGAAGTGTCCTTCTTATAGATTCTGTATTCATTGCTCATACTAATCCGCGCACAGGGATTGTCTTTGATTGTATTATACAATATTTTCTAAAGCGAATGTTTACAAATACCACGAGTTTTGTATAAGGAAACTTGATAAATTTTGAAATTATCATCAGAAACGCCCGAAAGCCGTTTAGTATTACAATTATTCGGTTCAACTTAAATTTTTTTAATTGAATATTCTTGTAAAGGTTTTAATTGCTTTTAACATTCACGCAAGGTGCACAACGAACACGTTTCGTACACATAAATAAAGAAACACCCCTCCCCCTTGTATAAAGGCGCTTCACAAAGATTAAAACCTCGAAGCGAGTTTTATGATGTTTACAACTTTGGGGCTTAACAAGTTCTGATTAACTGCGTGACCTGACGCAGGAAACACTGCAGAAACGTGGTTCTGTACGGCTATCACTAGCTGCAAATTCTTTTAACGCATATCCATACGATCACATCCGTTGTGCTAATTATTGTTGTAATAAAGTGACTTACACAATTTTATTTAAAGTCAGATAGGCTAATTAAACAAACTTGATAAACTCTAAAGTACATAAAATAACTAATTAAACAAGATAACATCTAACCCCATTCTCAGCAGCAGTACTACACCACCAGAACCCGACGATATAATAAGCTGTATAGCGCTCCGGAAGGCTGTCAGGCTGCTCCAGCCCAGTCCCTCATTATCTTCCTATCCTATTACAGAGCCAATGTGTTGAGCTATCTGTACATCCGTCGACTATACCGGCGTGCTGAGCCGATAGTCATCAGTTCCTCTGGGTTATATCGGCGTGTTGAGCCGATAATCCCCTCATTCCTTTCCAACATCGCAACCATACTACATCAGCGTGCTGAGCCGGTAGTATTCCGTTCCCGAGGTGTAGTACTGGCGTGCTGAGCCGTCTGTACATCTGCCGACTATACCGGCGTGCTGAGGCGATAGTCATCATTTCCCCCTGGGTTATATTCGCGTGCTGAGCCGATAATCCCCTCATTCTTTCCAACATCGCAACCATACTACATCAGCGTGCTGAGCCGGTAGTATTTCGTTCCAGGTGTAGTACTGGCGTGCTGAGCCGTCTGTACATCTGTCGACTATACCGGCGTGCTGAGCCGATAGTCATCAGTTCCCCTGAGTTATATTCGCGTGCTGAGCCGATAATCCCCTCATTCCTTTCCAACATCGCAACCATACTACATCAGCGTGCTGAGCCGGTAGTATTTCGTTCCCGAGGTGTAGTACTGGCGTGATGAGCCGTCTGTATATCTGTCGACTATACCGGCGTGCTGAGCCGATAGTCATCAGTTCCCCTGTGTTATATTCGCGTGCTGAGCCGATAATCCCCTTATTCCTTTCCAACATCGCAACCATACTACATCAGCGTGCTGAGCCGGTAGTATTTCGTTCCCGAGGTGTAGTACTGGCGTGCTGAGCCGATAGTCATCAGTTCCCCTGGGTTATATCGGCGTGCTGAACCGATAATCTCCTCATTCCTTTCCAACATCACAACCATACTACATCAGCGTGCTGAGCCGGTAGTATTTCGTTCCCGAGGTGCAGTACTGGCGTGCTGAGCTGACTGTACATCCGTCGACTATACCGGCGTGCTGAGCCGATAATCCCTCAGTCGCTTTCCGACATCGCAACCATAATACATCGGCGTGCTGAGCCGATTCCGTTCCCCAGGTGCTGTACCGGCGTGCTGAGCCGGTAGTATTCCGTTCCCGAGGTGCTGTACCGGCGTGCTGAGCCGTTAGTTATCTGTTCCTTTCATTTATTATTGCGTGTTGAGCCGATAACGTATTTAGTTCCTCTACAATCTATATCTCAGTACCGCCATGTTGAGCCTATTGTTATCCTGTAACCATAACGGCACGTCAAGCCGTTGATTTCCGTTTTCGTATACCGGCAAATTAAGCCGACTGGAATTCCAGTCGACACAGTTCCGTATCAAGAATTCAGCAGTGACGTGTGGTGTCAGCTTTCCTTCCGTTTGATCGTCAGTCCATTGCAGATCGTCAGACAGTCAGCCGTCTCCCTGTTCAGTAGCGAAAAGGGTTCACCGAACGATCCGAGGCTAGAACCGTGTGTTTAGCCTACCCTGCAGTATAATACGGGACATCTTCAGAATGTTACATTAAAAGTTATTCCAGAATACCTAAAGACGATCCTGCAGCAGTAATTGGTTTCGACAAGATCCCGCGGCCGACAACATTGGAAGACTTCAAGAAAATTTCAACTGGAGTACCCACTTTAGTTAGCAGCAACAGGAACAATATGTGACAGGATTCCAAGGCTGGACAAGAGGACGACCACGCCATAGCGAAGATAAATATAACCGTTACAGTTACAATTAATAAGAGCAGTTTGCGACAAGAGCAGAAAAATTCAGAACTCATGTAGATGTATACTCACATTAAATAAATAAAGGTTACAAAACCGATAAACTGCACATTTGTATAATAGAACCCACTCCAAAAATATATATGGTACGAAGTTTTAGTCAGAAGAAATTTTAAAAACATCTTCTACTCTATAAGCAGACGAACTGCGTTACAATGTTTTAAGATAAGTTTTGTGAAAAGCGTTTTCGAAATTGCAGATAATTGTCATAAATCGTTCAAAATCCAAATTATTCTTCAAGAATACACGTAATTTATTCTACCGTATTCTATAAGCACTAAAACGCAAAGTATAGGCCTAATGTGAAACGAAATACAAGTATTGTTACGTTACGTTTACACGGTACACGCAATGGAGTATACAATTTTGTAAGAGCGCATGTCACTTGCCACACATTTTGCAAGTTGCATGCAACGTGCAGCATGTTGTTCAGATAGCTTGTGTTTAGTTGAACATATGTCTAGTTGTACAGCAGTCTCAATGCCGTCACGAAATATTCCAAGAGACTTGATAGTTCCGAGTTTTGAAAGGCAGTAAGGCAGGGCAGCCACTTAAGCGGAGCGGGGCTGTGCTGAGCGGAATGAAGACGAACGGCAACCTGAAGCAGAGTTCAATCAGTTTAAAGAACGCGTTCGTATCTTTTAAATGTAAATATTTAGGCCAACTGTAACGCATTCTAGAAAACTACTATGTTTCAAAATTGTAACCTAGGTAACGAGAAAAAATAACTTTAAAGGCGTGGTCAGTGTGGTAGTGGAAGCGAACCTAGTCAAAGTCGAAACTACGAAGAGCGAAGCCCAACGGCGCCGCTTGACTCAGCTCTGCTCTGTTACGCTTTTAGTAGCCGCACTTACATTAAAAACAAGAGGTAGTCAATTTTGTTTACATTAACATTAAACACATTTTTTATACGTAGTCAACTCCGCTCCGTATTTTGTGACCATCCGGCCTAACTCTTTCCTTTCTAAAATTAAGTATAATTTTACACAAAATTGCACTATTGATAAAACAACCTAATATTTTAAATTTTCGTTACCTTTTAAAAAATAAAACAGCTTAAAGGTGACGTTTCAACTGCATGTAACTTTTAAATTTGTACATCTGTTACATCTGTTTTCAACAGGCCGCGTATTATTTTAAAGATAAATGTTTTATCTTTAAATTGAATTTATGTTATTAAAATATTATTATAATACTATTTTTAAAGTATTTTTATTTTGTAGTATATTGTTAATTAGCTGTTTATATCAGTAAATGTGTAAAGAGTTGCCGCTAAACTTCAATTAAATTGTAGCCCAAAAATAAAAAACCAATATATAAAATCAACCATGTAAAATACCTTAGTTGAATATAATATGTTATAAATCAAATATTTCATCTTTAAAATAATATTTGGCCTATAAAAGTCTGTTATGTCTTGTCGTGACGGTATATGTCTTGTAAATTTCTAAGAAAGCTGTCATAAACAAACAAGAAATTGACGATCAAAAAAATTAATAGTTTTATTCGTCCCAATCCATTACTAATGACGAAATATATGTGAATAAACAAAAAACTAAACAATTTGGTTAAGAATAATTCAAGTTGCATGACAAGTTGCACGAGTAAATCAAATAGGTACGTCTTTTGTTGCAACCCATCATGACGCATGCGTCTTTACATACTTGCACCTTGTTGCATGCATCATATTGCATGAAAAAAGGCCCCGCGTAAATACTTTAACGGTATTCTACAGCAAGGTATGGATAGACTTAATATTCATCTAAACAGCTGATCTCCAACTACAGCTGACCCTTGGATAGTATTTTGTTAAGTGAGGTTATTACTGAAATTCTTAATGTTTTTTCCGCTATCAGTGTTGTTATTTTACAGAGTACAAATTTCTGCAATTCTTAGCTTCAAACGTTTTATATTTGTTGATGCATTTCGGAATACTTCCATTTTCAAAACGCTTTACGTAATTTTTTTTGGAAAATCTGATTGTACCATCATGATTACCATTAAAATCTGCATAAAGTGGTATTTTTAATTGTTAAAATCCATTACAGATTTTAAAAAATGAATCCATGATGTCGTAAAATTCAATCCCGGCGTTTACAAATTTCGTTTCGTTAAAATTATTGAAACTATTTTGAAAGATTTTAATACTAATTTATGCAGATTTTATTCCTGATAACGTTGGTGAAATCATATTTTTTAAAATACTTAAGATAAGTGTGTTATGCATTTTTTTAAAAAAGAAAATAATTTGCTGCTTACTGTATTTCCAAAGAAAATCCTCTAACATTAAAATGAAAATTTCAATAAACAATAACGAAAAACCCACTGAAACTATATTTTCCAACGAAACTTTTCATAACGAAGGATTTTCATTTGATTAAAGAACCAAGCCGGCGAAGAAAGACAAACAGATAGTGTAACATTCAGGCTGACAAGCAATTTGTGTAATTTAATGTACCGCCGCCTTCCAGCTCTGCGACATATTTTAATGCTCCCATATTTCATCAACTGAAAAAAGGTCCCTGTTGTCGACAAAACAACGGTAATGTTAGCACACCTCTTACTTTAATAAAGCATGTGTTCAATTTGTAAGCATTTTCTAAAAGGCCTCTGGACATTTTTTTGATGGCATTACTTTTTTATTTTTTTTTGCAGAATTGTTTTTTTATTACGTAGCATGAGTGAAGAGTTAATCGTTAAAATGACATCTCTGTGTATAATTTGTAGCAGTTTTTATGTTTTGATAATTTAAAGCTATATAGTTGATTTAATATAAAGTCTTATCTCGTTTCTTCTCTTTCATACTCGTATAATATCAAGTATAATTTATTTTGTTATAAAACTTCTTTTCATTCTTTTAATTTGTATACTGTCATCATAAATACGACCACCATAAATGGCATGATGGAAGCAAATTTCTTTACAATTGAATAAGCATGTAGGCTATAATATCACGTTTGGAAATAAAATTAAACAATCTGTTTATTCGATTGAAAATCATGTTCATCACAAAAACTTAACTTAAGAAATTTAAGTTAAAGAAACTTAACTTAATACAAAACCCCATGTTCAGCTTAAAATCTTTTTAATTAGTGAATCTCGATCGGAAAATAAGCTATTGTAGGTATTTTCCGCAACTCAGCTCAGCTCCGTTACGCTATCAGTGGCAGCATTTACATTAAAAACAATAGGTTAGGTTTTGAATGCGTAGTCCGCTCCACCTCGCCTAGTCATGACCCCAACGCAGAAGTCATGGCCTTAGTAAGCATTGTCAATCGGTTTGGCGAGGCATTACATATCGAAAACTAGAGCCGCGCCACCGTACACATATCCAGCAATTGGGCATCTCTCTCTTCCGTAACGTAACGTAAACAAGCCATGTAGAGTAGTGGGGTAGAGTATTTGTATTTAGCCGTCACTTTCATCCAATGCTACTTGAAATTATTACATAAAATTAAAAGATAGAACTTCTAACTGCTAATTTTAGACACTGCTGGCAGATTTTTAGTGCGATATCAATCATCTGGTTTCTGCTTACCACATTGCCTTCAATATTCTAATTTAAATATTTTCTACTGTTATAATCTTACAGTAATCGTTATAAAACAGACATTATACGTTTACTAGTTTAGTACGAAATTATATATAACTAGCTGTTACCCGTTTCGGCTTTTGCCTGCAATTATAATGCTGGTAATAAAATTTATAGTATATTTTCAAAATCAGAATAGGTTCATTTCAATTTAATTTATTACTATAAACAATATTACACGATTTATGGTTTCGTCCAAGACATATAGATTTTTGCTACTCGATACTCTAGAAATGGGTTCTGTTATATTATAATAAAATATTAGTAACACGTCACTGTTATAAAATTAACACTTTTTACAAAACTAAATATTAAATAACTAAGTTGAACCGGATAAATAGTATGATTGCGTTTAAAATAATTTAAATATTTGTTATTCATATAATATCAAATTTGTTATTGTTATTCATATAATAACATAACAGACATATTATGTTATTGTTTCATATGTACCAATATATAAGAAACGTATAAAACGTCACTGTTATACAATTAACACATGAATACAAAATAATTAAGTCTAGTAGTATGATGGAGTTTAAAATAATTTAAACATTATTATTCACACCTACCAATATATAATAAACGTACAAAACGTCACTGTTATACAATTAACACATGAATACTAAATAATTAAGTTGGGTTGGATAAGTATATGATGGTCTTTAAAATTATTTAAGCATTTATTACCTACACCTACCAATCTATCTAATTCATATTATATTTCCGAAAGTTTGTGTGTTTGTTTGTTTGTTATTCAATCACGCTTTAACCACTGGATCAATTGAGATAAAATTTGGTACGAATATGGTTTAATTATCAGAGATACATATAAACCTATTCCCGTTTTACAAAACGTCATTATACTACTTACCCAGCCCAAAATAATTATTAGTTTTTAGTTTTGTGGCATGCGTTAATTGTAGTTATTTACTGGACCTGTGATTTAGGTACCTGAGATGAACAAAGATTCAATCCTATTTTAAGAATCTTAATCTGTGTTTTATTTATTGCAAAATTATTGCTTTTAATGTAACATTTTCAATATTTTAGTTGAAATTTTTCAAAACTGACTTTAATTTGTTACTTTGTGTTGAATTTTAAATATTAAATGTAAAAATCCCTACACAGAGTGCCAATTGTAAGATAGTATATGTATTTGTGTAATTACATTATATGAAAAAAAATGGTAAATATACAGTGTAGCATAACCTTATTTTCGATATTTTTGTTACTAAAATGCTTTATTATGTGCCCAAAAAGCAAGAATCCAAAATATGAAAGCACGAGAAGTACGATAAAATCGAAAATAAAAGTGACCAATATAACCTCAAAATTGCTACCAGGCGAAAATCAGTAACGTGTTGTAAATCGGTAAAACAATAAAAATACGTCTAACACAGGTTTTGGGTGATAAGAAACCAATTTTTAAAAAGAATACTGCATAACCAAACTGACATGGTTGTTAGGCCTAACAAGGTGATGCGTGAAAAAACCTTTATATTTTTTAAAAAATAGCCTACTATATATCCTGACACGGTTGTTGGGCCTATCCGATGATACGACCTTTATATTTTTTAAAAGAATACTACATATCCTAACTGACACTGTGGTTAGGCCTAACACGGTGATGCGTGAAAAAAAACTTTATATTTTTTAAAGACTACTACATATCCCAACTGACACGGTTGTTGGGCCTATCATGGTGATGTGTGAAAAAAACCTTTATATTTTTTAGAGTACAACATAACCTAATTGACACGGTTGTTAGGCATAACACGGTGATGCGTGAAAAACCTTTATATTTTTTGAAGAATACTACATATCCCAACTGACACGGTTGTTAGGCCTAACACAGGGATGCGTGAAAAAACCTTTATATTTTTTAAAAGAATACTACATATCCTAACTGACATGGTTGTTAGGCCTAACACGGTGATGCGTGAAAAACCTGTATATTGTTTTAAAGAATACTACATAACATAACTGATACGGATGTTGAGCCTATCACGGTGATGTGTGAAAAAAACCTTTATTTTTTTAAAGAATACTACATAACCTAATTGACACGGTTGTTAGCCCTAAAACGGTGATGTGTGAAAAATCTTTATATTTTTTAAAGAATACTTCATATCCTAACTGACATGGTTGTTGGGCCTAACACGGTGATGCGTGAAAAACTTTATATTTTTTTAAAGAATACTACATATCTAACTGACACGGTTGTTGGGCCTATCACGGTAATGTGTGAAAAAAATCTTTATTTTTTTAAATAGTACTGAAAACCTTAACTGACACGGTTGTTAGGTCTACCATGGTAATGCGTGAAAAAATACTTTCTTTTTTTTAAAGAATACTCCATAAGCTAACTAACATGGTTGTTATGCCTAACACGGTGATCCATTAAAAAAACCTTTATTAATTTTGTTTTTTAAATAGTACTTATAACCTAACTGACACGTGCATTGTTGGGCCTAATAAGGTGATACATGAAAAAACCGTTATATTTTTTTAGGCCTAAAGAGCGTAACTTAACTAACACACGTTTGTTAGGTCTAACATGGTGATGCGTGAAAAAACCTTTTATATTTCTTTAAAGAATACTAGGCTACATATCTAACTGGGCCTACACGGTGGTGCGTAAAAAAACCTTTATATTTTTAAAAGAATACCACATATTCTAATTGACATGGTTGTTGGGCCTATCATGGCGATATGTGAAAAAACCGTTATTTTTTTTTTTAAAGAGTAGGCTACTTCAAACCGTAACTGACACGGTTGTTAAGTCTAACATGGTGATGCGTGAAAAAACCGTTATTTTTTAAAGAGTAGTCCAATCCTTAACTGACACGTTTGTTAGGCCACGGTGATGTGAAAAATCTTTATATTTTTTTAAAGAATACTGCATAAGTTAACTAACATGGTTTATTACTGAGCCTAACGCGGTGATGCATTAAAAAAACCTTTATTTATTTTTAAAAAAGAGTACTCCAGAACCTGACACGTTTGTTTGGGCCTAATACGGTGAAGCAGGAAAAAAGCCTTAATTTTTTTAAAGAGTACTCCATAACTTAACTAACACGGTGGTGTGTTAAAAAACCTTTATTTTAAAAAAAAATACA
Source organism: Callitettix versicolor (assembly GCA_022606455.1). NCBI lineage: Eukaryota > Metazoa > Arthropoda > Insecta > Hemiptera > Cercopidae > Callitettix > Callitettix versicolor. The sequence goes on along the minus strand of JAJIZJ010000463.1, from coordinate 1,165 downwards.
CCATAACCTAACTGACACGGTTGTTGGTCTAACACGGTGATGCGTGATCTTTAATGTATATTACGATTGCGGGAAAAGCCGTGACAGGTAACAGGTAATCATATTATATTTCTGAAAGTTTGTTTTGTTTATTTGTTTGTTATTCAATCACACTTCTAACTACTGGACCAATTGAGATTAAATTTGGTATGAACACGATTTAGGTACCTGAGATAAACACAATACTATTCCAGTTTAATTGCATAATAATGATTTTTTAATAATACTGTATTTTATTAAAATCTGACAGGAACCTGTTTTAGAGTATCGAAGTAACAAAAATGTATATTTCTTGGCGAAAACCATAAATCGTATAATATTGTAAATAGAAATATATTAAAATGAAATGACCTATTTTGATTTTGAAAATCGACTATAAATTTTATTGCCTACATTATAATTGCAGGCAAAGCCGCAACGGGTAACAGCTAGTATATAATAAACGTATAAAAAGTCATCGTTGTACAATTAACACTTGAATACTAAATAATTAATTTGGACTGGGTAAGTAGTATGATGGCGTTTAAAATAATTTAAACATTTATTATTCACACCTACCAATATATAATAAACGTATAAAACGTCATTGTTGTACAATTAACACTTGAATACTAAATAATTAAGTTGGACTGGGTAAGTAGTATGATGGCGTTTAAAATAATTTAAACATTTATTATTCACACCTACCAATACATAATAAACGTATAAAAAGTCACTGTTATACAAGTAATACTTGTCATAAACTAAATACTAAATAATTAAGTTGGACTTGGTATGGCGTTTTAAAACAGGAAGCCTATGTTTATCTCTGTGCTTTCATATTTTGGATTCTTGCTTTGGGCACATAATAAAGCATTTTAATAACAAAATATCGAAAAATATGCTACACTGCATATTTACCATTTTTCATATAATGTAATTACACAAATATTGCAATGTGTAATATTTGTAATAATTACAAAATGGTAATTGTAATATTACAAATTACAATTGGTACTCTGCGTAGGATTTTTTACATTTAATATTGAAAATTCAACACAAAGTAACAAATTAGTCAGTTTTGAAAAATTTCAACTAAAATAATTGAAAATGTTACATTAAAAGTAATAATTTTGCAATAAATAAA
>JAJIZJ010000341.1:5000-18268 GCA_022606455.1 Callitettix versicolor | reverse complement strand
CTCTCTAAATGAGTGTTTTCCAGAGCTGCAGAATATCAGTGCTGATGTGTGAGTGGAGTCTCTCCTCGTGCTTTGCTGCCAGTCTCTTAGCTTCTTCTCTGATTGTTGGAATTTTTAAGTCCCTGTGAAGGTCGTCATTACGATAATACCATGGGGCATCAACAATGTTCCTTAAAACTTTATTTTGGAAGACTTGGATTTTTTGATTTGTGTTTTAGCTGCACAACCCCAAAGCTGGATCCCATAGGACCATACGGGCTTAAGTATTTGTTTGTATAATACAAGTTTATTGTGTACTGACAGTTGTGATTTCCTACCAATCAGCCAGTACATTTTTTTTTATACTTTATGTCAAGTTCTGTCCTTTTCTTTTTATGTGCTCTGCCCATCGCAGCTTCACATCTAAGTTCATTCCAAGATACTTTGCAGTGTTATTGAATGGAATATTTGTGCTATTAATTACTATCGGAACATACTTATCCTTTTTATAAGTAAAGTCAACATGCACCGATTTACCCTCATTAATTTTAACTCGCCACTTTTGGTCCAGGTAACGAACTCATCGCATGCTTGTTGCAGTTTTACAGCTGCTACTTTACTACTGTCTCCCACACCAAGAAAACTGTGTCATCAGCAAATGTGCCGATTGACACACAATCCGGCTGCGGGATATCAGCTGTGTAGAGAAGATAAAGCAAGGGTCCCAGAACACTGCCCTGAGGTACACCTGCCTTAATCTCTCTCATGCTAGAGAATGTTCCTCCTGCCTAACCCAAAACATTCTGCCAATTATGTAGGACTTCAAAATTTCAGAATATGTTTTTGGCAATATTTTTCCAGCTTAGAGATTAGCCCTTCGTGCCAGACCTTATCAAAGGCCTGGGCAACGTCTAAGAACACGGCGGAGCAAATTTTCTTTTCTTCATATGCTTTCTCAATAATGTTGGTTATTCTGTGCACTTGGTCAATAGTTGAGTACTTATCCCTAAACCCAAACTGATGGGTAGGTATGAGATTGTTTATCTCTATAACTGGTTTGAGTCTTTTAAGTAACAGTTTTTCAAATACCTTTGAAACTATTGGAAGTAGTGAGATTGGTCTATATGATGTAGGTTCATTAGGTGGCTTGCCGGGCTTCGGGATCATAATTACCTCGGCCATTTTCCAGATGTCTGGTACATGCTTCAACCGGAAAGCTGCATTTATAAGGTTAGTAAGTTTTATAATGGCTGTCCTTGGTAACTGTTTCAGTACTACTCCAGTTATTAAATCGTAACCAGGGGCTTTTTTTGAATTTATGTTAAATTTAATTTCCCTAGCCACTTCCTCTTTAGTTACAAGATCTATTTTATGTTCATTATTTTGTTGTGAAAGTACATTATAGTCAAGATTAATTCTATTTGTTATATTTTTCTTGTTGAGATTGAAAGTTTATATTAGGTTGGAATACTTGTTCTAAATATGTAGCGAATACATCTGCTTTCCCTTGTTTATCCTTCGCCCAGGTTCCATCTGCAGACCTAATTGGGGGACTATGTATGCAAGGTCGTTTAAATTTTTTAATGGCTCTCCAGAGCGAATAGTCCGTTTACTTAGTATGCGTTACATTACTTAGGTATTTATTTATGGACTCGTTTTTAAATTGCAAGATTTCCCTTCTTAACCTTTGAGCAACATTATTTAACCTATTTTTGTCTTCAGGCGAGCGTGTATGTTGCCATCTTTTCCTTAATTTCCTTTTAACAGCTACTAACTCCGTAATTTCTTTAGGATAACTGATACCAGCCATACATCTTCTGACATCCGGGGTATTTGCCCAGGCTGCTTGCTGAATATCCTTTTCAAATTTGGCAGCTTCTTGATCCAACTGTCCATTGGTCTTGAGCGGTACCTTTAAACAGATGTGTGTATTCAGTGCTTCTTGGAAGCCCTCCCAATCTGTGTTCTTGTTAACCAGTGTGGGACCCCTTTCAGTTTTAATGATATTTTCGCTAAGTGTTAGAATTATTGGTGAATGATCTGACTCCAGGTCAAAGTTTTCATCAATTGTTATATAATTGTGTGATATCTTCCTACAAATAAAGAAGTCTAGCAGATCTGGGATCCTCTTCAGGTCAGCAGGCCAGTATGTTGGTTTCCTGAAGACTGATAACTGCAACCCAGCGCTGAAGCGGCTTCATGCAACTCTTTGCCTTTAGCTGTTGTAAGCCTGGAACCCCACACTGTATTTTTTTGGCATTAAAATCACCACCAATTAAAAATCTATCTCTAATCTCTTTAAAACATTAAGATAGCTGTCTTTTTTTTTTGCTTATGTTTTGGTGGGCAGTAGATTGCAGCTATCATTATATTTCCTCTTCTAGTTTTGATTGTTATCGCCGTGACTTGGTTTTCTTCAGTTTCTATTTTAAATTCCTCATAATGAGAAATATTAGCTTTGATTATTATTCCACTACCTCTCTAGCGGCATTCGCTGGGTGTACGCTATGATAGAAATTATAGTTTCTAAATTTAATACAAGATTCCGTTGTTAAATGAGTCTCAGAAATAAGACATATATCTATTTGTTGAAGATCTAGGAATGCTGTTAATTCTGTTTTTTTCTGTATGATTCCATTTGCATTCCAAACTGCGATACGAAGATCTTTATTTACCACTTTTCTTCCTTACGACGGTGGTATAATACTTTCGAGCTTACTTAACCTTTCTTTGAAGGATTCCAGTATCTTCTCCTGTTTATCTAACCTAGAAATTATCTTTAATAACAGTTCATCTGTATTGTGTTCTTTAACTTGTGGTCCTTCATTACCAGCAACAATTCGTGCGTATGATGTTCCCTTACTAACTTCCGGATTTGTTTTGTGAGGTTTTCGTCCAGCTTTATCATTGGATTTCTCTTGTACTAGTCTGTTTCTCCTTTCTTGGAATGTTTTAGCTACCAAACATCCTCTATAGTTGGCAGGGTGTTCTTCGTGGCAGTTAGCACATTTGGGTTTTGTGTCTCTTCTTTTGTGCATTCCTGCGTTAAATGATTGCCTGCACACTTTACACATTTTGGTTCTCTGTTACAGAATCTCTGTGTATGACCATACAACTGGCAGCGTTTACACTGAGCTATGTAGTTTGATCTTCTTAATGGCTCAATTTTGACTGTCATCTCAAGAATATCCTTGATCCTGTATATGGCTTGTATATCTTCTTTGTGGTCAAAAGACAACATAAACAGCGGTAAAGGCACTTTGACGATTTCAAATGTTCCTTCACCTGTTTTAACTCTTTCCTTTTTCATTATGTTGACAGCATCTACACATGCAAGCTTTCGTTCTTTTAGCTCTTTAATGATTTTCTGAGAATCGGTAGAAGGAGGCAGTCCTCTGCCATGACTCTTATATTTCGAGTCTGCTTGTCCTCATACGAATGCCATTGCATGCTGTGTTCGTGAAGACAATCTATTGTTAACTTAAATGCTGCTCTATCCTCAACATTAATCTTTACTTGATCATTGTTAAGGGACATGGCTTTGAATTTGATTTCTTTTGCCTTTAGGATGGTATACAACCTATCATAATTCTTTACAATGGAATCTAGGAGAAATAAAGTTGAATTAGCCTTACACTTACCAAAGACACAATACAACAAGAAGTCCCACTCCTGGAATACAAAGATAAGGCATTATCATACGGTAATTAAACCAGAAGCCTTATATGCGGCTGAAACATTATCTCTCACAACCCAGGGCTCATTTGAAAGGCTGGAGATCAAAGAAAGAAAGATATTACGAAAAATCTTAGGCCCCAAATTCCGTAACAACCAAGTACTCCACATCAGGAATGAAACTCTTTACCAAAACACTATCAGACACAATAAGAAAAAGGAGAATTGATTTTTATGGGCACATCCTCCGAATGGACAAAAATAGACTAACCAAAAAAATATTTGACTACTTGCACAATAAAAGAGCCAAACTACTTTGGTTTAGAGAAACAGAGAAAGACATAACAGAATCACTGACACTATGCTCATGGACAGAATAGCCAAAACAATAACCAAGGACAAGAAGCAACGGTTCCAAGGCAAAGTCAAATCCAAGCGAACGATCCAAATCTCTGACGAAGAAAGAAAAGCAAGATCACAACGTATGAAGCAATACTGGGCTACGAGGAAGGCACAGAACATTAAAAAGTGATTGATTTAGTGTACCCCAAAGTTGGGTGAAACGAATAAAGAGAACACAATAACCTGCCTACTCACCACTTACGCTTTTTAAGGTATACCATCTAGAATTTCACTTACCTGAAACAAAAATAATATATGATTAATTATTATTATTTGTATTACTAATTAGAAAAATAGAAGTTTTGGTAAATTATCGCGGCACCCAGCTGTCTCACTGACGTTATTGACTGTCACAATCGTCATTAAATCTGCGTACACTGAAACCTCCCTTACTCGAGGAACTGAGTTCACCCGAGGGGTTTTTGAACATGTAAAATGTTGTATTTTAATAAAGTATAATGTGTATGTGTGTGGGTGTGTGCTGCTATGGCAACTCACTTGGGTTTAAAAATAACAAAAGGTGTAAAAGCCGATTTAGTTATCCAAACTAACATTAGTACAAGTTCTTTTCAACATAGCAAATACTAAAATACAAATATTTAAATCTAGAAATTGTAAAATTTGTACTATAATTTTTATTTTTTTTTTAATATTAAAAGATTTTTAATTTTCAAAATACGTGTTCTCATCGCCTAAACGACACAGGATCTGAATTACACAACATAGTTCCTCTCAGTAACACCAAAACAACAACGCTAAAAATCCCCGTACTTCTCTCCCGGCTTGGAAGCAGCCTTAGCCTGCGAAACCTAATTCACTGCCGTCAATAACCAAAACTCACTTCCTATTGGTTAGCAGTGCATGCATACCTCAAGTCTATATTATGCTAGATTCTTCTGCCGGTGCATCATATCGCATCTCCCGTTCACAAAAGCTTCATTCTGATTGGTGGGTTCTTTCTCTAGTTTTAACAAGATGCCAGCCCGCTGCCATTTTTATAACGTTTTTTTATAACGTATCACCTTACCTATGTCATCGCCTAAAGAACACAGGAACTGAATTACACAACCTAGTTCCGCTTAGTAACACCTAAGCAACCACGATAAAAATCGCCATACTTCTATCCCGGCTTGGAATCACCTTAAGCCTGCGAAACCTAGTTCACTGCTGTAAACCAAAACTCACTTCCGGTTGGTTCACAGTGCACGCCTATCTCGGATCTATGCTACGCTAGACTAATACATTTCTGACCAGGGACTACTGCCGGTGCATCACCTCTCAAGTCCCGTGTACAAAGTCTTTCTGATTGATTCTTTCTATAGTTTTAACAATTTAATTCTGAAAAATTAACGTTGCCGCCATAATTTCGAGTATAATCAGCCCATCAGAAACAATTATATTTAACAAGAAAATCAAAAACTTAACAGCTGTTTAAGAAAATGTTATTAAATAAAACAATGCGGTTAATATTTCTGCCTACGGAAACGGATTTCCAAACTGTAACACCAGCACAATTAACTATCTTACATTTGTTTTTTAAATGGGTTACAATCAAAATCGGAATTAAAAATCTGCTTAAAATTAAAAATTCAACTCTGATTAGATTGCAAAAATTAGATTTTTTTAAAAAGTATAAAATAAAATCAAAATTGTTTTTGTTTTAGAATGGACGCCGTTTTGAAACTTTGATGGGTCCATTAAAAAAACGAGTTTGAAATTAGTGTGTAAAACTATTACGAAATTAAATTCGCGTCGGGTTTGCATCAAATCAGACGAAAATTGCAAACACTAGAGTGCTCTCTCTCCCTCTCTCTCTCCCTCCCCCCTCTCTCTCCCTCTCCGTCTCCGTTTCTCTCTCTCCCTCCCTCTCCCTCTCTCTCTCTCTCCCTCTTTCTCTCTCTCTCCCTCTCTCTCTCTCCTCTCTCTCTCTCTCTCTCTCTCTCCCTCTCTCCTCCCCTCTCTCTCTCCCTCTCCGTCTCCTCTTTCTCTCTCTCCTCTCCCTCTCCTCCCTCTCTCCTCTCTCTCTCTCCCTCCCCTCTCTCCCTCTCTCTCCCTCTCTCTCTCTCCCTCTCCCTCCCCCTCTCTCCCCCTCTCTCTCACTCCCTCTCTCTCTCAATCTTTTCCTCTCTCTCTCCCTCTCTCTCTCCCTCTCTCACTCTCTCCCTCTCTCTCTCCTCTCCCTCTCCCTCCTCTCTCTCTCCTCTCTCTCTCTCCCTCTCTCTCTCTCTCTCTCTCTCTCTCTCTCTCTCTCTCTCTCTCTCTCTCTCTCTTTCTCTCTCTCTCTCTCTCTATCTATCTATCTATCTATCTATCCATGTATCTCTATAACACACTTGCACATGCGCGCACACTTTGCAGCATCTCAAGGTCGTAGATTTGAGACTGCAGTTATTGCCATAAGCTTTACCTTTTTCGTTAACACCACTATTTCTGTCTCGTTTTTCATATATATATATATATATATATATATATATATATATATATATATATATATATATATATGTGTGTATATATATATATATATACGTGTGTGTGTGTATATGTGTGCCCTGCAGGGGGTGTGAAGACTAGCTGCACCTATTGAGAGGATTTAGACGTCCCTCACTGGTACCTGAGTCTAACACACACACACACACACACACATACGCACACACACACACACACATACACACACACACACACACACACACACAAACACACATACACACACACACACAACACCACACTTACGTCTTTAACACTTTACACTCACACTTACATTTATGGAGGCGATAGTAGCCTCAATGTGCTTTTCGCCTTAAAATAACTATATATATATATATATATATATATATATATATATATATATAATATAAGCAATAATCCAGGGTAAACAGGAATTTCCTCTACTGTATAGTGAAATGATGGAGTTTTGTATTTGAACTCAATATTGGATCACCAACACTACACAAATTATTTTGATTTATCACAGTGTCGTTTATAATATTTTAAATAATCACAATACCATTACACAAATATTGAATTAATACATGTACAGCAAATAACCCCGTTTGCCTCGTGTAAACGTAATCAGTTAATTTTCGCTAAATGAAGCGTATTTTCACTGAAAATTCTCGGGCAGGAAGTATTTCAGAAAGTTTACTCTTGCGGAGGAAACTGCTTCATTTTGTTTCTGAAACGGGCAATAAATTTTGCTGCTAACACGTCGTCGCTCCGTAAACCCGGCTGGGAAAGTTAGTGCGTGCTGGCGGGCAGAGTAAATAACGACGCGTTCACGTATTGCGCTTATTCGTCTGCAAAATGGCTGCCGAATAAAAAATGAATAAAAATGTTTTCCGATAGTTCCAGTAATTGTGTATATTTGGATTTAAATTGCGTTTACATAGCACACACACACACACACACACACACACACACACACACACACACACACACACACACACACACACACACACACACACACACACACACACACACACACACACACACACAGAGTAAGCAAGTCAACAACACGAAGGTTTTTAAATATTAAACAAAATATTCATTTTTTATTCTCTTGGCTTGTCTATTGTTAATTTTTTTAAATTTTAATAAAAACAGTCTGTTTTATTCAGTCACTAAATGCAGAATAGCAGCTTTAAAATGTTGAGTGAATTATCAAATAATTACCATGCTACTTTGACAAGTCATTTTAAGAATATTGTTTCAAAAGTGGTAAAATACCTAATAACACAATTACAGTAATGTAGGAAAACTCGTGAAATATCGTAGCAAAACTAGAAAAAGCATTGTAGGAAAACTAGCCAAATACCGTAGCAGGAAAATTAGTAAAATACCGTAGCAGGAAAACTAGTCAAATACCGTAGCAGGAAAACTAGTCAAATACCGTTGCAGGAAAATTAGTAAAATACCGTAGCAGGAAAACTAGTCGAATACCGTAGCAGGAAAACTAATCAAATACCGTTGCAGGAAAACTAGTCAAATACCGTAGCCGGAAAACTAATCAAATACCGTTGCAGGAAAACCAGTCAAATACCGTAGCATGAAAACTAATCAAATACCGTAGCAGGAAAACTAGTCAAATAACGTAGCAGGAAAACTAGTCAAATACCGTAGCAGGAAAACAAACCAAACACCGTAGCAGGAAACCTACTCAAATACCGTAGCAGGAAAACTAATCAATATCGTAGCAGGAAAACAAGTCACATACCGTAACTGGAAAACTAGTCAAATACCGTAGCAAGAAAACTAGCCAAACACCGTAGCCGGAAAACTAATCAAATACCGTAGCAGGAAAACTAATCAAATACCGTAGCAGGAAAACTAGTCAAATACCGTAGCAGGAAAACAAACCAAACACCGTAGCAGGAAACCTAGTCAAATACCGTAGCAGGAAAACTAATCAATATCGTAGCAGGAAAACTAGTCACATACCGTAACTGGAAAACTAGTCAAATACCGTAGCAAGAAAACTAGCCAAACACCGTAGCCGGAAAACTAATCAAATACCGTAGCAGGAAAACTAATCAAATACCGTAGCAGGAAAACTAGTCAAATACCGTAGCAGGAAAACTAGTCAAATAACGTAGCATGAAAACTAATCAAATACCGTAGCAGGAAAACTAATCAAATACCGTAGCAAGAAAACTAGTCAAATACCGTAGCAGGAAAACTAGTCAAATACCGTAGCATGAAAACTAGTCAAATACCGTAGTCGGCAAACTAATCAAATACCGTTGCAGGAAAACTAGTCAAATAACGTAGCAGGAAAACTAATCAAATACTGTTGAAAATCTTGTAAACTATTGTAGGAAAGTATTTCAGTAAGATACTGTAATGAGAATAGTAAATTACAACTGGAAAAATTGTAAGTACAGTAAGAAAACTGCTGAAATATAGAAGCTAATAAAGTGCAGTAGGAAAACTATTAAAGTAGGGAAAACCGTAAAGTTTGGAACTAGTTAAGTAGAAAAGCGGAACTGGTAAAATGAATAAGAAAATAAGTAAATGCAGTATTGGTAAAGTAAAGTAGAAAAAACAGTAACGAAAACTAATAATGTACAGAAGCGAAAATGGTGAAGTTAATTGGAACATTAGTAAATTAAAGTAGGAAAACTATTAAAGTACAGTATGGAAGCTAGTAAAACACAGTGGGAAAACTGGTAAATTAAAGAAAATAATATGATACTGGAACTATTAAAGTACAGAAGCGAAACTAATAAATTTAATAGGATAACTAGTAATTATAGCAGAAAAACTAATAAAGTACAGTATGGGAAATAGTAAAGTATGGAAACTGGTAAAGTGTAGAAGCGAAACTAGTAAAGTTAATAGGATAACTAGTAATTATATTATAAAAACTAGTAAAGTACAGTATGGGAAATAGTAAATTATGGAAACTGGTAAAGTTTAAAAGCGAAACTAGTAAAGTTAATAGGATAACTAGTAATTATATTAGAAAAACTAGTAAAGTACAGTATGGGAAATAATAAAGTATGGAAACTGGTAAAGTGTAGAAGTGAAACTAGTAAAGGTAATAAGATAACTAGTAATTATAGTAGAAAAACTAGTAAAGTACAGTATAGGAAATAGTAAATTATGGAAACTGGTAAAGTGTAGAAGCGAAACTAGTAAAGTTAATAGGATAACTAGTAATTATAGTAGAAAAACTAGTAAAGTACAGTATGGGAAATAGTAAAGTATGGAAACTGGTAAAGTGTAGAAGCGAAACTAGTAAAGTTAATAGGATAATTAAGTACTGTTGGAAAATTAGTATAGTACAATTTGAAAGCTAATAAATTACAGTAGGAAAACTGGTAAAGTACAGTAAGGAAAATAGTAAAGTAAGGAAACTCGTAAAGTTTAAAATCGTCTAAGTTTCTGGTACTATACCACTCAATACGTAAAACTTTAACTCATTTTTTTTGTATATTTTCTTACAATATATTATTTACTGTAATATTAATTACTAGTCAAATATTAATTAATAGTTTTACAGTGTTAATTATTTTCGCCGTCAAGCAAGACCCAATACTTTCTGTCACTGTACTTTTAGTAAGGTAGAACACTATTCATAGATTTTGTTTTTTAAACATGATTTAAAAGTATCTCAAAAACTGTTACACCTACAACTGCCTAACGAGTAAACTTTGACGAAAACAATAACTTAAGCGTCTCAATTTTTTACGCTTTTAATTTATTAGTATTAGTTATTTATTAGTATTATAACTATTTATAATATTTATTTATTTATTAGTATTAGTTATTAGTAGAAAAATATTAGTTTACAATTTCTTGAAAAACTGTAAAAACCTGAACCGTGTGAATATCGTATAGGCATTAAAAGTCGCAAAATTAGAACGCGGGGGGGAATGAGTTGACGGTCCCCCCTCCACCGGAAGTGAAGCAGAGTGGATATCAATCTCTGCTAACTTTTTCGAATATGCGTATCACTTATTCATAACCGTAGGATGATGCATAACAGTTAGTTTTTCGGCATACAATCTCAAGTTTGGGATATTTGAATTGTTGCAAGCATTACATAATGCTTAGAGTTGCAGATGACGTCACTATTACGTCACCAGTCCAATACAACAGGTTTTGTTTTCGCACGATCTCCGAGCTGCCCGCGACAACTGGATTAAATTCGGTAGATTGGATCAAGCAACGCGCGGCTTTACAAAGCCCTATCAAAACACACCGCATGTGATCCACAGGTTTTTACAGACATCTTCCTATTCTTATTTTACGTAGAAAATAAAAAACGGTAAACTCAAAGCTGCCCGAATTGAATATAACTAATCCTTCCCGTCAGTGGTCTATCTACTCACCTCGTAAAGGCTACCGCGGTTTCGAAACTCTCGATTTCGATAGTAAGATATCAATAATTATCTATCTCGATAATTATTAATTATCTATTAATTAATTATCTATTACTATCTCGATAAATAGTAAGATATTGTGATATTGTTAAAAATATTGTGATATCGCTAAAAATATTGTGATATTTCTAAAAATATTGTGATATTGCTAGAAATATTGTGATATTGCTAAAACAATTGTGATTGGCTAAAAATATTGTTTCGAAAGTATTGTTCCACCTTCAGGTCGTGATACAAAATGTTAAATCCCTTTGTCGAGGTCGTCACAAAGTCAAACAAAACATTAAAAATCATACGTCACAAACACCGAACACAATTACACGATTAAAATACGTACGATGAAATTTGGTTTGGCCAAACGATACGTGCGACTCATATGTTGTTACATTCCGTACTGTCGGAGTCTTCATCATTAGTAGCGCGCCCGTCAGTGTTATCAGTTACAGTGCGTCTGTTGGTTTGTTATTTATTCAAATCACTTATGCTTAGAGCCATGTCATATATTAAATTTGATTTAAATGAGAGTTTTTCATTCAGGATGTTATGGGGGTCTGGTATTTTTGATCTTGTAAATCTCAAACTCTTCAATCTTCAAGATTAGGTAGACCACTGACGGGTAGAATATGTCATAATCCTAATTACTTAAATATGTGGTCCGGTAGCTATGTTGCAATAATAACTAATCCTTCACAACCCGTTTGTTTTAATATCACCTACGAAATAGTCAGAGGTGGTTGAAAGAGAGGTAATTATATATATATATATATATATATATATATATATATATATATATATATATATATATATTACTTAGTTTTTCGTAATTATCGCATGAAGGCTATCATCGCCCAGTTAATCATACTTTTGGAGAGAGAAAATTGTAATTGCACTTTATTTATTAGCGAGTTTTTACCGATAATGAGTTTTTGTGCGACTATTACCAACAAACAAACATGTGTGTGTGTGTGTGTGTGTGTGTGTGTGTGTGTGTGTGTGTGTGTGTGTGTGTGTGTGTGTGTGTGTGTGTGTGTGTGTGTGTGTGTGTGTGTGTGTGTGTGTGTGTGTGTGTGTGTGTGTGTGTGTGTGTGTGTGTGTGTGTGTGTGTGTGTGTGTGTGTGTGTGTGTGTGTGTGTGTGTGTGTGTGTGTGTGTGTGTGTTTGTGCGTGTGTTTGTGTGTGTTTGTGCGTGTGTTTGTGTGTGTTTGTGCGTATATGTATGTGTGTATGTGTGTGTGTGTGTGTTTGTGTGTTTGTGTGTGTGTGTGTGTGTGTGTGTGTGTGTGTGTGTGTGTGTGTGTTAGTGCGTGTGGTATGTGTACGATCGCGTGCGTGTGGTGTGTGTATGCTCGCGTGCGTGCATATGTGTAAGAGTACGAATAAATAGTAAGACATTGTGATGTTGCTAAAAATATTGCGATATTGCTAAAAATATTATGTTATTTCTAAAAATATTGTAATATCGAAACAAAATATTTTTAATATTGCTGAAAATATTGTGATATTGCTAAAAAATATTGTATGTGACAGCGTTTTGCCCCGACAAGTCACCTAAGCTGCTTCATTGTGTACATACAGAAGGTGACAATTAACTGTGTCCATAACTTAAAAACCATAGAGTTCGTAGTACTCTTACCTAATCGAAAAAATATTCTGAAAATCATTAGAGTAAAATCTTAGGAAAACTATTGAAAATCAAATGACATCTTCCTCAAAATTGACCCAGCCTGAACTAGCACACCGAACCGATTTTAATCAAACGGCTCAAACTCGTTCTGTCTGTTCTGGTCGCTGGATGTATCATTTGCATTAAAAAATCCAAAAAATAAATACGTTTACGATTGTAAGATTGCAAAAAACCAAACAAATAGGACAATGTAAACGCTTTAGCCTAAACTACTTAAATATTTTTGATCAACGATGGTACATTTTATTCCTCTCCCCGCAGGTGGTGCAGACTAGCTGCACCTATTGAGAGGATTTAGACTTCCCTCGCGATACCCGAGTCTTAACACATACTTACACTTATAACACTACACTTACGACTTTAACACTTTACACTCACACTTACATGTAGGGAGGCGATAATAGCCTATGTGCTCTTCGCTTTAAAAAAAAATATTCCTCATATAGTACTTGGGCACTACTTGATATTGTTCAGTAAACTGTGTAAAATAGGTGACTGATTCATGGCGGAATACAAAAAGTTATTTAGCAACTTTTTTAATTATAAACTTGACAGATAACGTTTCACCAGGGTGGTTTTTATTTAGGTTTCAGTTTTTCCTATCACCCAGTATACACTAATTTGCGTACTTTCAAATTTAGTATTGTT